>JAJOOO010000650.1:0-52071 GCA_029582685.1 Solanum piurae | reverse complement strand
TACTAACTCAGGACAATCTAATGAAAAGGGGAAGACAGTTATGCTCCAGGTGCTTTTTTTGTGAAATAGAAACAGAGACAACAAACCATCTCTTCCTCCATTGCAGAGTGACACAGAAATTGTGGCAGGTCTTTTTGAACTTGAGGGGAATCAGCTGGTCCATGCCAAGAAACACCTCAGATTTTCTAGCATGCTGGAATAGAGAAGGGAATACATCAGGTCACAAGGAGAGATGGAAGATTGTCCCTGCTTGCATCTGGTGGACAATTTGGAAGGAAAGGAACCAGAGATGCTTCGAAAACAAGAGCATCCCTTTCCAGAGTTTGAAGTTGAACTGTCATATAACCCTTTATTTTTGGTGTAATCATGTCCTCCCCAAAGAGATGGAGGCTATTACTCACTTTTTAGATAGTTTAGGAGGGGTATAAATGATAGATCTTTTGGTTTTGCTTACTGTATACTCCTGTTGTAATTACTACTGAAATACACCATTGGTGTATTGTTGTCTATAAAATGTTAACTTTCTAAAAAAAAAACAGCATGAGTGGCAGAATTGTTGTTTCTAGCTGGTGGCTTCGAAGGAACTACTCTGGAATCTGATAACGTCATATGGAGACACCACCAAGATGGAGTGTTCTCAGTGAACAAGGTGTTCAAAGGCGTCTTGAGTGAGCTGACAGGTACGTCGATAGGCCCCTGGACAACCATATGAATATGGCACCAACTAAGGTGAAATGTTTCACCTGGTTAGTGTGAAGCACTACAGAAAAGACGTATCTTCATAGCTTCAAGATGCTCACAATGTAAGGAGACAAAAGAGACTAACAATCACCTTTTACTACATTGTAAAGTTACAACACAAGTGTTGGCCTTATTCATCAATGTTGCTAAGGTAAATTGGTCTATGCTAGAGTACTCTGCTGACCTTTTAAGCTGTTGGATTAGGAGGGGAGGTAGCAAGAGTCAGAAAATATCAATGAGAACAGTGCGAGCCTGCGTCTGGTGGAACACTTGGAAGGAAAGAAATGATAGAATTTTTGAAGGCAAAGTGAGCTTCATACGTAAACCCAAATGGAATGACATCACTCCTTTATGTTTTTGGTGTAAAGAGTAATGTATAGAACATTAAGTACAGTTAGTTGACTTTCTGTAATTACTTTACTTTCACGTGTCTTGGTGGCCAACATACCTATACAAAGTTACCAGTTTCAAAAATAAAAAAGAAAAGATATATTACTAGAAAATATTGTCAAATTATTTTAGGGCTTTTTGCCAGTTTAGAGATACTTCTAAGTACTCCTATCTCTTTGTTGTATTCCACCCTCCGACCAAATTTCTTTATGATAGTGAGTTTGCCTCAGATTATCCCAATATAACTGTGTTGTTTAATGATTTTGTCCCCTTAAGTGAACATTCCATCGTCTCAAAGAGGTGATTTTCTGTGTCTTTAAGGTTGCCAAGATTCATCTGAACTAATTCAGATGTTGTTGTTGAATGTAGTTTTAGCAGACTAACTTTCTTCTACCGCATTAAAGAAATAGTAAGACTATCCCTCCAAAAAAGACTTGTGTATTAAATGGGTTGTTTGATGGCATTGAAAGGAAGAGGAGGGGGTGGGGTTTGTTTGCTGCTCTGAGGGAAAATAATTGATTGTTGAATGCAGTTAGTGGTGGTGGGTTTTAGGTATCCAAATTCTGGCCAGTTTTGCAGTTTATCTTGCTTTAACTTATGCTGCTTAGTGGTTGATTACTGTTATTATTTTTCCCCCTCTTCGGGTGCGGGGTGGGGGACATTAAGGCTGTTCCACAATAGTATCTGTTCGACACTCCTTTTGTTGGATTTGAGCTACCTCCAATTATGTGTGCATTAAAGAATACTAACTGATAGTATATGATATTTGCCGATAATATTGTTTTAATTGATGAAAGTAGTGAGGAAATAAGCCAATCGAACTATGAAGAACTCTACTAGGCTATAAATATCGAAACACCTTTTCTCTTTGTGCACATTCCTTTTCTACTCCCCTCTTACCTTTTTACACGTTCAATATTCACTTTGCAATCCCCTAAAAGGATTTGCTGCTCTTGAGCCAAGGGTCTTTCGGAAACAACCTCTACCTTCACAAGGTAGTGGTAAGGTATTGATACATTCTATCCTCCCCAGACCCACTTGTGGGATTTCACTGGGTATGTTGTTGTTGCAGTCCCCTGAAAGTATTAATTAAGTGTTTGTTTTATTAAATTATCTTGTGGGATTTCACTGGGTATGTTGTTATTGCAGTCCCCTGAAAGTATTAATTAAGTGTTTGTTTTATTAAATTATCTTGTGGGATTTCACTCGGTATGTTGTTGTTGCAGTCCCCTGAAAGTATTAATTGTTTGTTTCATTAAATTATCTTATTAATAGTAATCATATATATATATATATATATATACTAGATTCACTGCACGTGCGTTGCACGTGTAGGTTAAGTCTTGAGATCCCTATACACGAGATATTTTATCTTTTATGTATATTTAGGCTTTCAACATATCAATATGTATTTAATATTGCACTACGTCATACTAAGTGAATGACCAATCTATTTGCCTTCTTGCTTGTTGGGCATGTAGTGACGAACGTCGTATTCTTAAATTGTTATTAGACAATTTGTTAGTAAGTAATTGTGCACGAATTAACAGTTTGTCCTCTTAGTTATGTCGTGTCATGAATTGTATGTTCCCTTTTAATATTTGAAATTCAGTGTACCCTATATTTGAATAACTTTATATACACAAAAGTAATGTCTTCTGTGGTAGCTGTCTGGTGTTTTTCATATCGTCTCCTTTTCCACCAAACCTAAGAATTCGTCCAATATAATTTTCATTAGCTACATGTGGTGTATATTTTTTCCTGTTTGATTTCTTACAATTTTGATATTAATCAAATCTCACCTAATACTTTCTTGTAGACAATATTTAATTTGTTTTCTAATTAGTAAATGTAGAATAGAGTTTTTACTGAGTCTAACCTCATTTCATATTCTACATCTCACTGTTGCAATTGTTACAAGATACAATATGTTCTATAACTTTCACTTTTTTGCTGCACTTTTTGCAAGATGAATACCATGGCTCATCTTTATTCAGTATGTCTACAATTGTTGCTTTGAACTTGTACAAACAATCCTGCACATCGTCAATATACCATATTTGTGATTATATTTTGGATATTAAAATGGTTATTATTTTAGAGAGTACACGTATAGGATAGTATGTACTTGTGAATTTGCTAGCAATCCATCCATAATATATACCAACGGAACTTCTATGGCTCTTCTCATTTCCTTACTTGGTGTTACCATAAAATCTTTATTTTCGGCTTTTACCATTTCACGCCAGTATTTTCGATGATATTAGTTAACTGTATCACCCATTTTGAGTGAGATGTGCTCGGTGCAAAGATTTTGGGAACTTAGGAATTTTAGTATGTAATTATCCAACAATGATAATAGAACAATTGTGTCTTGTTATAGAAACTTTAAAAGTAATCTGCCTACAATGCTAAAGTATAGTATGTACATTAGTTGTGACAATTGGGTTTAAATAACATTGCAGAACATATGTGTGATTATTGTAATGTACCAGGTCCGTAAATTTTTGAAATTGTGGATTGATCAAGACGCTACTCATGGAAATAGTAAATATTTCAAAAGGGCCTAGTGTGACAAGAGCTTGTTTCAAATTTGAAACAACTATACTCAGTTTATTATAAAAACATACAGTAGTCTGTCCAATACTTTTATAGATTAGGATTCTAACGTCACATAAGCCAAGTATAGGTTTATCATCTTTTATCTTTTCTAGAAAAGCACAGTCATTTTCTGCAAAATCTTCTCATATGGTAACAGTTGTATGCTCCATGTTGGGTTATCAGTTCGAAACGAAATGTCAATACTTCACCATATCTCTATATTGATGGTAGTTTAGGCATCTTCAAAACATATTGCTCATTTGTAACAACTACCTCCCGTCTCTTGCTATTATATTTTTCAAAGAGGGGATTCATTGAAACTAAAACGCAAATCAAATCTTAGAATAGGTAATGTAAATTAGTGATAGCGATTACGTAATGTAGCATGAAATTAAATAACAAATTATTTGGGTGGACAATTACCTAGAATAGTGCCATTAGGTAATTTATCGACATGATCCAATGATACAAAGCCAATAGAGAATCTGTGTGTTGAAACATCAATGTCAGTCGCCTTTATGATTGTGTTATCTGTAAATGTCAATTCAACTTCTTTATGTACATAATAGTAGTTGGGGTTGACGCGATCTAAGCGTCCTTTAGCAATGTAGTAACTCTTATTTGGTTTCAAGGAGTCCTTCCATGTTTCAATATGTTTATTAAATAGTGTTGTTTGAATTTTTGTACCTAGTATTGTGCAAAGGGGTGGGGGTATAAGTACAATAAACATGAACGATAAAATAATAAGGTAAGTAAAAGTATCAATGTTATTACCTCTTCGTTAACTAATATTATTGTTCTGAAAGTCCTTTCATGCCTTGAATTCTTGTAAGGTATTATTGAACCCCTTCAAATCACTAAGACTCTCATCACCGAATTAACGGATTGTTTTTGTATCTTGTTTATCGATACATTCCATTGTGCTAGTTCAATTTCAGTCGTCATGTGGGCTGGAGCTTGATGACTACTATTGGGAGATGAGAGCGACAATGTTAATTCTAGGCGTTATTGTGTATTAGTACCATTGATGAGGGCAGCAAATGATCGAAATCTGCATGATTATGCAGGGATTTGATGCATAAAAGAGGGTATCATTAAGATGTAAAGTGCGGCTAAAATAAGGTTACAAATAACATATATATGTAAAGTATGTGTTTAAAATTTCCAGGGGGCTGTATGTGAGCAGGTGAACCAATAATAGGCTGTATAAGTAATGCTTTACGGGGAAGAAACAAAGTTGATTAGTGGTGTAAAGTATGTGATTACAATTTCCAGGGGATTGTATGTGAAAGCAGGTGAACTAATAAATATATATTTGCATTAATAAACATATTTATCTCATAAAATTAGTTATTAAATAAATAATGAAAATTAAACTAATACAAACTTCAACTGACATTATTACAAGTCATATGAACTTCTTTTCGTCTAAAATACTGAAATATTAAGAAATAGTAAATAAGTAAAACAAAAGGGCAATGTTTATATAGTAATAACTTTTTTGAAGCAAACTTCCTGAGAGTTTAAATCACACAAGTAACATTGATAAATAAAGTCATTCTTTTGTCTTGAGCATCAAAAACAAATAGTCACAATTCTCTAAATTTTGAAAAAAGATATTCAGAAGCATATATCTACATCACAAGAGAAATTGTTAACAAAATCAAATGAATTTAGACTACCTTCATATAATGGAACATTACATACTAATGTATATATTAAGCAAAAAAATAATTATTATATCCTAAAAATTATATTATTTTCCTCAAGTACTCGAGGTTATGGAATAAACCCTCTTAGGATAGAATGACTTACTTCATCAAAATAGTGGTACCTCATATTCTGCTAAACTTTGAACTCACTCAACGACAATAAATCACAAAAAAATTTAAAATGCAAGAAGAAGAAGAAGAAGAGTAGAAGATTAGAAAAAAATGTGGTTGAAAAATGAGAGGAAGTCCCTCTATTTATAGTAAAAAAAGGGTAGTATGAACACAAATTTTTGTCTTATCTGAAAAATCATGACCTTTCCGAGACGTCACAACACTTTAGAAAAGTCACAACTCTTTGGAAAAGTCCCAACTTATTGAAAAAATCACAACTCTTTGAAAAAGTCACAACTCATCGAAAAATCACAACCCTTTGAAAAAAGTCACAACTTATTGGAAAAGTCACAAGTCATCGAAAAAGTCACAACCTAAGTTAGGGATATTATAGTAATTTAACATTCAAGTTAGGAGGTCATCCTTTTAAGGTAATATAATATAGATATAGATAGGAGTTCATCCTTTTAAGGTAATATAGATATATAAAAGAAAACCCTCAATCCGGTGATGTGGCGCCACCACAAGAAAGGATTCCATTTTTATTTATTAATTTTCAAAACTAACCTTCTCCTCCTCTCCCAAAAATACACATACAGTCGTCATTAATGACTTACAATTTTACATAACCCCACACAAAACAACAAAAACATAATAGATATACGTGCTTCTACCATTATGACTTTATTTTTCTTCCCTTATTCTCTGCCCATTTACACACAAAAGCATATGAAGTTTGATTCAAATGAAAACTGAAATTAAATTTTATATATAAGTTTTTCTTAAATGAAAATGTGTCTTTTAAATGAAGGAGTGTGTCTTTTTTTTTTTTGATAAGGGAAACCCGTAGTCGCTACCCTTTGAGTGCGCACAAGGTAAAACCCCCGCTCCTATGCAATAGCTCACAAATCACATAGAAGAGGTAACCTGCACTAGGCAAGCCTGGTGCGATGAGCTCGACCCAGAAGGCAAACCATTTGCTTTCGCTGGCAAGGGGTCTCTAACTTGAGACTTCCAACATGGAAGTCCCAAGCTCAAACCATTGGGCCACCCCGAAGGGTAAGGAGTGTGTCTTTTCATTCTTTAGTTGGTGTCATTTAAACGAAAAAGTGTCTTTTCATTCTTAAGTTGGTGTCTTTTAAATGAAAGGGTGTGTCTTTCATTCTTTGGTTACTACCAACTCTATTTAAATCCAACTACTGTAGATTCACAAATAACTTTTTACAGAATACATTTCTTTACAACATTTTCCAGAGAAATCTTTTCTTCTCCAAAAGATCAAGCCTTCAAGTTCTTGCTTTCCAATAGAACTTCTTCACTTTTTGCTTAGTGCAGAAATTCATAGGCTTGTCATATCCACTAAAACTATTTGCATACAATCCTATAGCAATCTCGTGGAGGAGAGGTAGAAAAATATCATTTTTAGAAAGTGTTTTGCATGTGTTTAATGCCTTCAATTCTATGTTCTTTCTTCATATTATCAAACCTTCATCTTAGTGTTATTCTTCATGCTTCTGCCATTATGGCTTTATTTTTCTTCCCTTATTCTTTGCCCATTTACACACAAAAGCATTTGAAATTTGATTCAAATGTAAACTGAAATTAAATTATTAATATAATTTTTTACTTAAATGAAGAGGTGTCTTTTAAATGAAGGAGTGTGTCTTTTCATTCTTTAGTTGGGGTCATTTAAACGAAAAAGTGTCTTTTAATTCTTTAGTTGGTGTATTGTAAATGAAAGGGTGTGTCTTTCATTCTTTGGTTACCACCAACTCAATTTAAATCCAATTACTGCAGATTTACAAATATAGTAAAACCTCACTAAATTAATACTCGTTAAATTAATAATCTTTCTAAGATAATATTTTCTTCCGGTTCCGACTTGGGCCAATGGACAAAATCACCCATTTCAATAAGATAATAAGATAATATATTTTCAGAAGACCCCTATATAAATATAGGGTCCCATCAATATTATAAATTAATAGTTAAAAGTACAATATATCTAAGACAGTTTAGTGAAATATGATCATATTGTGTTTTTTTGTTAAAATTTAAATCTAGTTGAAGCTTATCTTTAACTTTTCTTATTGCATCAAAAAAATTTGGTGTTGTCTTTCCGAACTGCACCATAAAATTGTGAAGAGTTCTAGATGCGATGAGTGTTTTCTTACGCGTAACTGGTTACAAAAGTATTGTATCATCTTCAACTTCATCATAAACATTATTTTTTCCGATGGTATCCACAATTTCTTCTAAGTGATGGACCTCTGAGCATATATAACTTTCATCCGGGTAATCCAAATGGTTATTGACGTCAATTTTTTTGCAGTAACCGGGATCATTAATCATGACCTCAAGTTCATGAATGACGTTTTCATAAAACACTCTTTAAATTAATAAATATTAATCTAAAGATTAAATAATATCTCTACAAAATAATAATATTTCATGGTCTCACCTATATTAATTTAATGAGGTTTTACCGTAACATTTTATAGAATACATTTCTTTACAACGTTATCCAAGAAAATCTTTTCTTCTCCAAAAGATCAACCCTTCAAGTTCTTGCTTTCCAATAGGATTTCTTCACTTTTTGCTTAGTTCAGAAATTCATAGGCTTGTCATATCCACTAAAACTATTTGCATACAATCCCAGAACAATCTCGTGGAGGAGAGGGAGGAAATATCATTTTTAGGAAAGCGTTTTGCACGTGTTTCAAGCCTTCAATTCTGTGTTCTTTATTCATATTATCAAACCTCCATCTTAGTGTTCTTCTTCATATAAATTTGTGTCCTTGACATATATTTTCCAACAAATTATGGCATATGTCAAACTTTGGAAACCGACGTAATTCATTATTTTAAATCAGAGATTCACTATTCTACAAAAAAAATGTACGCCTCTCATTTCTTTCTTTTAACATAGCACAAAAAGCGTAGTGATGGAGAACTCTCCATTATGCTTTCACTACAATTATGTAAAAAATATGCAGAGCAAAACATCAACAGGTAGTCATTTTTAATGTCGGAAGAAAGAGTGTCAGTGAGAGTGGGGGCAATACTTTTGAGGAACAGAAAAAATGTCAAACTCAAGGGGGGTCTTTACGTGATAAGTTTTCAAGGTTTACGGAATGGATTTTCTGATTAGTACTTCTAACAATCATTTGAAATTAAAGTTCCAATACTACTTATCTTTGGCTTCTTTTGTTCTATCAAAAAAAATTATATGATTTTTTTTGTAGTTGTCATAATAATGTTAATATTAACAGGAATAAAAAAAATAGAAAGTCAAATGATAGAATTAAAACTAGCAATTAATTACAATTGTATGATACACAATGATGACTATTCTCTCGCACTAAAGTACTTTTTTGAACTTTTTTCCCATTACCCCTAACTTCTCTTTCACCCTTTTCAAGGATCCTTGATCTTTTGTTTGTGCAAAACTTCAATTCCAAAACACTATCATAACTATATAACATATGAAAATTGGATTTTGGAAGATTGCATTTTTATTTTAAAACACATAATGACTACATATTATTTATTGGTATATCATATGATTATGGAACGTTTTCTCTTCATAAACACCTTAGTTATATATAAATTTTTAAAAAGATTTAATATTTTGAAAGTAATTGTTAGTGTTATACTAACGAAATTTGCAAACATAAAGTTTATCGAAGAATGTTGCGTCCGACTTCTTGGACTAGATATGCAATGATACGAACTTTTGTAATAACGTATTTCTACCCTACATTTTCTGGCCTTTTTCCCCGCAGTATTTTATTAAATATATTTTCTCTCCTTTCCAAGAGGAAAGTGAAACAATTACAATAATGCAAATAATGAGTGCACTTAAAATTGCCTTGAATAATTTTGTTGGATATGACTAATGAAATGGTAGGAGGAGTTATTTGAAGAAAAAAGATAATTATTATTTTTAGAATAAAGTTATGAGGAAAACAAATGAAATTGACTTGGTTATTTAGTTGTTAGTGGGTGAACAAGTAGGGGAAAAAAGGGAAAAAACAAGAGTTAATTCCATATACGGTCACTCAACTAATAATATATATATCTTAATTAGAAAGTCACTTAACTTTATTTCATAACACATAAGTCACTTAACTAATCATAATTATCTTAGAAAGTCACTCAATTATTATCATTTCAACAAATTCAAGTAAAATTTTTGGTGTTGGCACTATTATTTACTAGAAATATCACTTGAATTGATTGAGTGACTTTACAGGTGAAATGGCAATACTTGAGAAACTTAATGGGTTACATATGACAATTGTAGAGCAAGTTTTCTATTACAAAATAAAGTTGAATACTTTTTAAGAGAATTACCATTATTGAGTTATCATTAGTTGATAGACTTTTTCAGATAATTACCATTACTTTAATAACTTTTGTGTTATAAAATAAAATACAAAATTAAATGACTTTTTAAGATAAAATTATTCATTTTGTGACCGTTCGAAAAATTAAATCGAGTAAATAATAAAGGAGGAAGAGGAACAATGGAAAAAAAGAAGAAAATTGAGAAAAACATTTATTTGACTCTCTAATTAAGGAAACTATGTAATCATGCATATAGATGATAAAAATAAACTAACCAATAAATCTAGAGAATGGTTACTTAATGATAAGGTAAAGTTGGAAAAATAGTTAATTCTCTCTTGATTTGCTAAAGTAAACATGTAAAATGGAAATATATCAGTATACTAGACAAATAAAAAGTACTAGTTTCAAGTTGAAACTTTTGGTGTCAATAATTGCTACCAGTGATAGAATTGAGATTTAAAGGTGATAGTATTATAGAGATTAACTAGTAAATGTGCCCGCGCTTCGCGCGGTTAGAACATTCTTCTTTAAAATTTATTAGAATAAAACTTTTCTTGTATTTTGATGTTATAATATTTTTATATAAATCTAGCTTTAAGAATATAGAGGTTATTCAATTGTATTTTACCATTTGTTTTATTTTATAAGTAACCATTTTCCAGATTTATTGGAATACTAGTGGTCAAATTTAGATTTTTCAAATTATAGTTATTACTTATTACAATGAACAACTAAAGCAACCCCTTTTATTCCAAAGCTTACACTAAAATACTATGGAGTCGTACTTATCTCCGCTATTACTTTTACTCTGGATGTTCGTTCTATGCTTCGTTATATAACATGATATTAGATGAAGCTGCAACACATTATATAAAAATAGAATGACTGAATTGCTACAAGAGTGTTAATTGATTAAAAGATACTTAAAATAAGATGAATTGCAAATTCTGTGAAATGAGTTTGTGACTAGCAACTTTATATAGAAGAGAAGAGGCTCAACATGTCTCCAAGATGAATATTGTGCAAATATGTGTGTTGTGCAAGATTTGACAAGGCTTAGAATGATCAATTTCGACGAAGTTTGAAAGTAGCACAAATTGAGGCTAAATTAAGAGAAGGTTGTCTGAAATGGTTTATCCATGCTCTACGTAGACGTATTGATGCATCGGTCTGTAGGAGTGGCAATGTAATGGAAGAAAAGGATTCATTTATGCAATACTAGTTGCAATTAAACTACTTTTTATTTTTATTTTATGACAAGGGAAACCCGCAGCCGCTATCCTTTGGGTGCGCACAGGGTAAAACTCTCGCTCCTATGCAATAGCTTGCAAATCACATAGGAGAGGTAACCCGCACTAGGCAAGCCCAGTGCGACGAGCTTGACCTAGAAGGTAAACCCCTTCCTTTCGCTGACAAGGGGTTTCGAACTTGAGACCTCCAACATGGAAGTCCCAAGCCCAAACCACTGGGCCACCCCGAAGGGTGCAATTAAACTACTTATGTGTGCAGAGATAAGTGTGGTATACAAAAAAAATCCTTCTTTTCTTGAAAAATATATATTTGGTATTTGATAAAAACCTGAATAATGTGTAATAGATATAGAGGACTCGTAAAATGAATCCCATAAGTTGATTGGTTGATCAATTTGTCATGGTTGTTGGTTTCCTGTAGTGCACCTTCTTTTTTGCTCCTCCTACTCTCAACCTCTTCTTTTCTGTAGTTTAGGATAGCTGGTGGGTGGTCTCTCCTTTCCTTCTCTTTGTTTGTAGTGTTCTGCATGTCGTTTGTTTCTTCTGCTGGCTACATTTCCTGCCATTACTTTTTGATTAATATGATAGTTTACTCCGCTGAATTGAACTTCCATTGTATTAAGTAAAATTCAGCATGACATGTATCAACAAATCATTATATTGAAAGATCACAGACACCCTCATCAAAATATTTCAAGGTTAAGAAACTCATGATCTTTCTAAACTAGGACACTACTATTTGTTTCTTTATGTATTATTTATTTTCTTGACTAGTACACTTGTTCAGTTTCTTTTCTAGTTTTTATCAGTCTGCTGTGTTTATTTTTAGCAGATTGTTTCAGGACTTGCTGCTATGGAGTGCTTTCTATGTAATGGAAGCAGTGAATAATGGTTTTGTTTTGAATTTTCAGGTCAGAGGTATGCTAACAGATTTTGGTGAGGACATGCACTGCCAGTTTCTTCGCAGTCGTCAGGATTACAGGTGCCTTGTCAGTAACTTTATGATTCCCCAATGATTGATAATTTTTGTTTGTATCAAAGGGTGTGGCACCCCTTAAACTTGCTTGTACTAGGGGAGTTAAAAGTTGACTGAAGGTTCTAAGTTCTAAGCACGTACTTGTACAATCTCCCTTTTCTTCTATGTATTAACTTTGGTTCCTTATTAGTTATTTCCAAGCTTAATAACTAACCTGGATAGGTGAGAAAATTGTGTTGCATTCAACTTGTATTATGTCTACAGCTTGGTCAGGAAGTAGGGGAGGGAAATAAAATTACGTGATCATTTTGCCGCTTAAAGCGATGACGTGGGTGAAGCGAAGCAACTTCAAAGAAGCATGTCATTCGTATAGTGCAAATGTGCTATCAATAAACTCTCTGTTCTTTCAATTTGACTTTAAAAGATGAATAAGGTTTTGCACTTTCTTAGTGCAAATGTGCTATCAATAAAGCTTACCCTACCTATATAAAAGACGACAAAAAGGGAAAAATGTAGAACATGGCTTTTTGTTATCTGGGTATTACAGTTTATCCTCATCATCTTTTTCTTCCTCTTCTTCCATTTCGAATGACTCCTTCAACAAGTTTTGATCTCTAGTGGACCTCTCAATAGGATTCAAACCCTAATGAAGTTCTGACCTGGTTTTCTTCTAGTACTTTTTTAATAACCACAGTGCCCATGCCAACTTCCATGCACCTCGACTAATTTCATAGGGTATCTTTTATCTTCCACCAACACAGTTACTAGGTTAATTCTGTCCACTAAGGCTTAAACATATTGGAAGAAATTGGGTAGTTTTTCACCACCACAAAAATTTGAACCTAAGACCTCACGACTCTCAACCTTCTTAAATTTTTGTCTTGTGCTTCTCTGTTACACTCTTTCTTGTTATAAGCAGTGTTTTTGGAAGCACGAAGCGGAAAAAAGCAACAAGGGTCTGACTCGCTTAATGTGAAGCAAAGCGCTTTCCTCATTGAACTGAAGCATAATCTTTCAAAAATTTCAAGTAACTTTGCACAAATAAATAAAATAACTAACTTAAAAAAAACTCAACAAAAATAATATCTATTAGAAAATATTTCAATCTAACAAGTAGCTAAATAATTTTCCATACGAGGGGCTAAATTGAAATCAAATTATTTAGAGCCTCAAAATTAAATCTAAAACATAAACAATGAAAGAAATAATAGAAAATATTTCAATCAAAAGAGTAATAGTGGGAAGTAACCTTCAATTTTTTAACTTAAATGTTTTTCTTAAGGGTTGTACCATACTCCCAATAATTCACTTAATAAGGACTAGAGGGAGTATTAATTGTATTTATTTATTTTTTAAATAGAGGGAGTATTAAATAAACTGATTTTTACTATTAATCAAACTGAAAAGTATTTCAATATATTAAAAATGTATTAAATAAATTGATTTTCACTAGCCTATGATTAAGTGATCTTGAACAACTTGACCTTTGCCCCATAGCTCAACTGATAAAACCCATGTTAGATAGTCAGGACTTCCTATTAAGGGTTCTGAAGTAATTATATGACTTCATTCCAACTCCAATATTTTTGGAACTAGAAGCATCAAATTTGAGAGACATGGTTGGATTGAAGAGAGTTCTAAGCAAATAGTTGCCAAAAAAATGCAAAAGAAGATATGAGTATACTGATAGAGTTGTAAAAAGTGTGTCGAGATCCATAATACAAAAGAAGACCTGAAAGAGAGGATGTAAGCAACTAGCAGCTTAAGGTGACCTAATATAGAATTTCAGCAAAAATAGGTTGTCGGATTTGCTAAAAACTGTTGGAAAAGTTGTTGCCATGGGATGTGTTTGGAAGTGGTTGGCATCTAGTCGGAATCTCTCACACGCGCCGGTGTGTGTAACAAACGCACCGACTGAAGCCCTAACTCTAGCGGTGCGTGTGGGACATGCTGCTAGAGATGTTGATTGGGTGATAACTCTCAACCCATGAAGATTCAGTTAATGGGCTATATATGGAATAACCCTCCCTAAGAACACTATTGAAGATTGATGGAAAACAATAAGAGATAAGTAGAATAGAGATAAAGGCTAGAACTATCAAGCACCCTACTAAGAACTAGTTGAAGACACCTATTTCAAAAATAATAAAAAAAACTAGTTGAAGACACCTATTTCAAAAAAAAAAGAAAAAAAGAACTAGTTGATAGTTAGCAATAATCACTACCCAAGATTGCTAGCAAAGAATGGATGAATCAAATAATTAAAATGCAAACAATTTACATCAATTTAAATTTTAACTTGCTGAGGACATGCCCTTAGATTGAGATCGTGGAGGACACAAACTAAGGTAGAAAATTAGTAGGTGGGAAAGCATCGTCCAAATGTTTGTCCCTGCTAGTAGTTGTAGTAGTATTACTCGTGTAGTTTATTGTCCTTCGAATTCTGTTACTATTTGTTGCTTCTTATACTTTGACTATTGTATTTTTTTGTTGTAGTACTTAATAGTTACTTTATGTCTTTTCTTATACTTCCATTATTCCTTTTTCTAAACTGCTTTGGACTATTTTTTTTGAGCCAAGGATCTATTGGAAACAAGCTCTCTACCCTTGAGGTAGAGGTAAGGTCTGCTTACACTCTACCCTCCCAAGACCTCACTTTATAGGACTACACCGAGTATGTAGTTGTTGTTGCAAACAATTAACTTCAAGAACAATCAAAAGAGAACTTGAGACTAATTAGAATAAAATTCAATTAAAGAAACAATTCACAAAAGAGAGGAAGAGAAGTAATACAGAATCCCTTGTCAAAGAAAAATGTAATACATGAATAGGGGTGTCAAAAATGAGCTCAAATAATGGTAACTCGCCCAACCCGTCCGAAAATTTATGGGTTGGGCTCAAGATAATTAGAATTGGGTTCAATCTTAACTCATTCAAGCCTTAACCCATTTTAAAAGAATCTTCAATTGAGCCCCATTTAATCTCCAGTTTTAAGACTTTTTATTTGCATTGATGTAATGTATGTTCCTATATTGAAGGTTTAAATTACTATCTATTTTATATCTTCTAGGATTTATCTGTCCATTTATAACTTTTTATTATTATTTTCTTTAAAATTCAAATTATGGTTATAGAAGTTAAATAACAATATGTTAAAATTATTGAGATTACGCGAGTCAAATTGGGCGGGTCATGACCCAACCCGATTTTCATTTCAACTCATTTTAATATCTCCAATTTCAACCCAACCTGCCCATTTGACACCCTTATACATGATTCACCTAGCTATAGTGTAATCCAAGAGAGGTTGTAGAAGAGAACTAAGCTAACAAGAGTGTTCTACACTCCAAGAGAATATCTCATCACTCATCAAAGTCTAACCCTACAAAAAAAAGGGAAAGTGGGGGTATTTGTACTAGGCAAATTATTACATCACTTTACCTTCTCAAAGGAAAAAAAATTACTACATCACTTTACCCATAATAACCGTAGAGTAAGCTTCAAATGTATTCAAAACCTATATAAGCCAAGCCCGAATGTCTAGGTGTTTGGCCATCTTCTCCTCCAATGCATTTCCATGTTTGTAACTTGTGGAGATGTTCCCTGAGGCTTCAACCAAAATCTTCTCCAATATTTATATTTGTGGAAACATTTCCTTCATGTTTCCAGCAGCTTAGTGTTCTGTCTAGCTCCATGAAATAGAAACATGGAGATGTTTTTGGTTCACATTTTTGGCAGCTGCACGTTTCTTCATCTCCCTAAAGCTTGGTTTCTATGATCTTTTGTAGCAGTCTTAAGGATTTGATAGCGACATGGGAACCCTCCTTAGCATGAGGGCTAATCCAAAAGTTACTGGGGTTTGGTTGCCAGAGGTTGTTGGACCTTGTGGTGCTGTTAGTTCTCACAAAATATTGGTAGAAAGAATGGTGACACTTATCAGATCTGAAAGTCACCGAAAAGAAAGCACGACAACTGACTTGTATATCCTAGATGTTTCTCATGGTTGCTCTGATACCATGTGAGATGTTTTTTTTATGACAAGGGAAACCCGCAGCCGCTATCCTTTGGGTGCGCACAGGGTAAAACCCCCGCTCCTATATAATGTAAAAGAAGGGGAAAATATTAAGATGCATAAACTACATAATTACACTGAGCCTATTTATAAACAATACATTACAATTCTTTTCCATGTGGAACACTCTATACATTAATATTTTAACAATTTATATGCACCAACTTGAGGGAGAGTGTAAGTGTCTTGTGGATATTTTAGGATCTTGTACATATACTATAGCTTGATTTACTCATGTAATTATTTATTTTGATTCTCTTTTCCCTTCTTAGAATATGTACACTTTAGCCTTTTAAACCCCAATGCTTGAGGAAATGAGCAAGATTTCTCTCAATTTTCTTTTCATTTATTTTACTTCCTAACATTTTCAATTTGTTGCAGAGAGGCACTATTGTTGAAATTTTTTATGAGAAGCACCTAACTGGATTGGTTCAAGCTATAACATTATCCTGCCCTCCAAACGGGGATTCACTATCAGTCAGTGAGTCTGCAAACTCTGATGGACGAAATGTGAAGCAAAGTTGTGTGAAGCCTGAAATACTGCTAAATATATGTGAACTCTTATGTTTTTGTGCCTTGCACCATCCTTATAGAATAAAGTAATTTTCTCATCTCTGCATGCAATTTGTTTGGTACCAAAGCCCTATTTCAACCCTTTGGTATAATGTGGTTTCTTTTCTTTGTTGCAGGTGCAGCTTTCTTCTTAATAATGTGGTAGATAAAGTTCTGTTGTTGACACGAAGAAGAGAAAAGTACCTAGTAGTTGCTGCTGTTAGATTCGTGAGAACTCTTATTTCCCGCAATGTGAGTTGTTGACTTCTATTAACCAAGAGGATCATTTGTCAGTGTGATTGAACTGCATCAAGTTTTGATTAATTTGTCCTTCATAATGACCACTTTGTCTCTGCCATGATCTCAGATACTTTGGCTCTTGTTGACTAATCTGGTCAATCCTCTTTTGTAAAGGATGTCTTGCACCTATTATGTTCCTCATATGTATTCTATTTAGTTGTCTTGTATTTATGTCCTTGGATGGAAAATTGACTTGGCCAATGATGATTGTACTGGTTGGATCCTTAGTTCAATATTTTTTTCAAATTCTTATATATAAGGTAAACAGTGATTCTATAGGCCTAAAGGAGGAAACATGTGAACAAGATAAATAAAAAAGAACCCTACAAGCTAGAGTCCCCTTTTCCAAATACCTCTCAATGATCTAGTTTTAGATTGGCTTATATCCCCTTTTTTGCAATCAGTTCCGCTGCAACACTTGCTGCCTAGCTAATTGTCCACCCTTTCTGTGAAAAATATAGAAGAAAAATATTATTGAATTGTGTATCTGCATTATTACATTGAAACTCTATTTATAGACACTATATTACAATCCTTTTCCAAGAAATATCATATATACTATTCCTATTCTAACACTCTCCCTCAAATTTGGGCGTACAAGTCACCGAGTTTAGAAGGCTGTGATTGGTCCAAAGGGCGGGTCACAGACGGATTTCTCGGTTATCAAAAAAAATAAAAAAATCATATGTACCAAGCTTGTTACATGTGTAATCAATACGAGGGCAGTGAGGGACATGGTGAACATATCTGCAAGTTGATCACTCATATTCATAAATTTTGTGACAATATCTCCTGAGAGTATTTTTCCCTTACAAAGTGATAATCAATCTCATGTGTTGACCTAGACCAAGGTATTGATGGTGATTTTCTAATCTCGCAGAACAGAATGTGATACAATGAGATAGAATGTCCCTTTCTAAAAAGAAAAAAGAAAAATCTGTCTATGTAGAAGATTCTTGCATTAAAGTTGTCATTGCTTATTAAATATCAGTACCAATGTTTCTCTATAAGATAGCTGTGTTCTAGGGGTCTTAATAATTGCATTTCCTTCCGTGAAGACTTCTTTAGGAGTTATGCTTCTGTATACAACAACAACATACCCAGTGAGTTATGCTTCTGTTTATGTATAAATATTTTTTTAAATACTGGGTGTATCCTGCAGGATGAGTATTTGATGAATCATATCGCCAAGAAGAATCTTTTAAAACCAATTGTTAATGCTTTTGTTGCTAATGGAGATCGCTATAATCTTCTGAACTCGGCTGTTCTAGAGCTTTTTGAGTACATCCGTAAGGTACACATACCTTCCTTCACCGGGTCAGGCTGTTGCCTCCCTGCTCTCTCTGTCCTCCTTTATATTTGTTTGTTCATCCATTCTTGGTCTTGATGTGACACTATGCAGGACAACTTAAAAATATTGCTCAAGTATTTAGTGGACTCATTCTGGGATGAGTTGGTCAAGTTTGAAAAGTTCTCATCCACCAACTCTCTGAAAGTTAAATATGAGCAGGTATTTGCATAGTTATGCCTGTTACTGTCATGTGTTCTTGTTGGATACTTGAGCTTATTTTGGCTGTTTTGTGTTATTGCAGTCCCTAGAGGATTCGAAGATGAGAAGTGTTGGTAATTTATTAGACCCGAGGAAACGAGTTGATGAGCGTAGTTTAGAGAAAGAAGAAGAAGATTATTTCAACGAAGAGAGGTATCCCTTTACCTATTATTTTGTAGAATTGTTTTTATTTTGATAACCACTGAACAAGCAATCTGTCAGTGATGAGGAAGATTCTACATCAGCCTCTGGTGCGAATGCAAGCAGAGTGAAGTCTCAACTGACGGTGCCAAATGGATCTGCTCCGAGCTACACATCTGATAGGTATTTTGTGATTTTTAGAATGTGTATTTGCTAAATTAAGTGACATATGATGACTTCTCATATGTTACTGAAGATCTGGGGGAGTTGTTGATTCTGGGGATGACGACAACGATGAAGATTATAAGCCACCACCTAAGAAGCAGTCAGATATTTCTGATGAAGATGGAGCAGACTCTTTTCCATTGAAACGGAAGGTGGCTCCCAAAGAAGACCCTGAGCCAAAAAGGTTGCAACGTGTTGATAAGGGTTCTAAATCAAGGGACAGTGTTTTTGCTGCTTTATGCTCAACCTTAAGTCAAGCTGTGTAACCCTCCAAAACTACAGAAAGTGCTGCTGATAATGTGAGTGCTGCACCAGGTTGCCCTCAATCTGATGAAAACAAGAGATCTGCTGAGGCTAACCATGATGAGGAAGGGAGTCTTTCTGATAATGGTAGTGCTGATTTTGAAAATCATGCCAACAAGCAAACAACTTCTCCTAAAATAAATTCTGAAAGCTTGCACAAATCTCCAGATAGTAGGAAGCATGAAGAAGACTGTCCATTGATACAACCAAAGTCATCTCCTGAAATGGCTGTAAATGGATTGTAATATTTCAAGATTCGTGATACCATCTTGACTCCTGTTATTTTTCAACTATCTTTGAGCATGTGCTTGTGCATATAAGCTAATATGTCAGAGTTCCAGAGCAAGAATTTGGTTAATTGGTGATTTTGGAATTTTATGAGTATTGGTGGAGAGGAGTATGTACAGTGCTGTTACAAGCATGGGGAGAGATTAGTGGCTTCCCCAAATGCACCATAGCTAGAGAATTCTCTTCTATTCTTTACTTCTTCTTTTTCCCATTTTCCTTAGTTATGTGAATCATATATGTAGTAGGGCATCAATTTTTGACCTTGCAAGGTGTTCTTGCGTTTAATGGTCAATGGGGATCAACAGTTACTGTGGGAGGTTAGTGAATCCTGCTTGAGGCCAAGTTTCCTACTCATGTTTGTGTAACTTATAGGGAATTGTACATTATCGTAATTCCAGCGATACATTGTCTACTAGTATATATATTTGAGAAAACAGCACTGGTGGTAAGACAAACCGTAAAGCTAATGCGGTTTCATCTCCTTTGCTGCTTTCCATTCTCCTTGAAGTGTTGAGCTACTTTGGAACAATATAACTTTTTATCACGTAGCGGGTGGATGTTCTGAGGGATTGCTTCTCGGACTCATCATCCCTCTTCTCTGTCATCATCCACTGCAATATCACCATGAACTGGTGCACCTTTTCTTTTTCAATCTAAATAACACCACCCTTTTGAACTGGCTCCTGTAAATGAAATTTTGCAATCCTACACTACCACCATTGACAGACAACTGGATGCCACAAATTGGTAAAGGTAAAAATCATTTTAATTTTTTTTTTTTTTGAAGTCCCCTTAAATCAAAGGCAATAAAGAAGTGAAATGCGATTCCATATATTTTTTTTTCCAGTTAATCCAAATGAAATTTTTGTACATAAAAAATATTCTTATTGCTTAGTAAATTATAGAATAGCTTACACTAAATGAGAAATATAATATTATATATATAAAAAATAAAGCATAACTTGCTTTAGTTTAAGAAAAATAGTGTAATTTAAACATAAGAATTCTATAACCTGCAAATCGCCTCGCCCCATATATTTTTTCTAAAAAGTTAGTCCAACCCGCTCCACTTTACTCCGTACCCCCATAAGTCCACTCCCGCCCTGCATCCCCCCCCCCCAAACCCCCAATAATGTCATCCCTAACCACAAGACGAAACTCGATAATAAATATGAATGTATTCCTGAAATCTTACATTAGAATGACTACCAGTCACCCTAGCATCCCCCGAAATATTATATTGGAGTAGTTACACAATATTTAGCATATTCTGGAATCTTACATCGGAATAATTATATGGAACCTAACATCCCCTAAAATCTTATATCGGAGTAGTTAGTCTCACCTATAAATCTTACATAGGAATGGCCATAAGAAAGCTGGTCTCTTCCAAATGCTTACATCAAAATAGCCATGAAATAGGTCTAGCATCCCTTAGAATGTTACATTGGAGTAATTACAGAAACCAAGTCGGTCATGGAATCTTACATCGAAATGACTACACATAAACCTATTAGGTTTCAAAATCTTACATTTGATCAGTTGTACAGAACCTAGCATATCCCAAAATCTTACATTGAAATAGCGATGCCACTATCTAGCCCCTCCCGAAATCTCTCCTCAGATTTGCTATGACACTAAAAAGAGTAGGGTCCCTGAACGAGACTGGGTAGTCATCTCACCACATCCAGGAAATCACACATACTACTAAGGCTACCCGAAGGTCACAATCAAGCCCGAAGAGTCGTATTGTAAAACTCTAAAAGTCATTTTTGAATTTTTTTAGAAAATTATCATTTTACCCATCATGATAATCGCGTCGAGTTGTGTTTGATCAATTTTTCACGTTAAATTAGAAATCAAATCATAAAGTTGAGATTTTTGGAAGTTTTGGAGTTTTAGAAGCTTCTAAGTTGAAATGGTTGTCATTAGTCAACATTTGGAGTTTTGAGTTTTGGGATGGAATTTCAACAGTTCCATCAACTCCAGAACATGAATTTTAGGTTAGTATGACTATTGACTTAGGTCTTGAGGTATTTGAAAGCATAAGATAGTTGACCAAAATCAACATTTGGTGATATAGCAAGCTCGGAATGGAATTTCGATAGTTCTGCAAATCTATCAATGTTTTTTTCAAAATATTTAGCAATCGATCGTTCATTCTCCCTCCCAGTGGCTTTCGAAAGCTCTACATGAAAGAATAAAGAAAATAGGAAAAAAGAGTACATGGATATTTAGCTATTTAGCTATTGTTATCTTTGAAATATGGTTTTCGGTCTAGATGTATTGTTGGTTTGGGTCTCAAGGATTTTTGTTTGATTTTGAGACATTAGACGAGATGCGGAAAAAATTAAGGTTCAAATTTTACTTTCGTCAACGTTTGAGGTTAGAAAGGTCATTTTTGAGTTTTGATGATTCCACTAGGTCCAAATGGTGATATTTAGTCTAGTTTGAGGTTTGGTTCAGTTCCTGAAGCTTTTAGATGAGTTTCATGTCCTAATTTGGAAATTTGGAGATTCTTAAGTTAAAGTTGACTTTGGTCAACATCAGGTTAAGGTGAGCTTGTTTGATTGCTTTGATGATTTCATTGAATGAATTATCAATTTCAAGCTAGTAACATGTTTGGTTTGTATTCAAAATATTTCGGATGAGTTTTGGGTGAGTTTCAAGGCTTTTTGGGTGCTTTGGCGTTGTTTCAGCAATTCGTATCAACTAAAATGTTCGTTATTAGTTTTAAAGATCGAAAAATTATTCTAAAACTTCTGAAAGTTTAAGCATGAATTATAGGGATGATCTTCAAAGTTCGCTGCATTTTCTCTAAGAAAGAATTGGACTTTTATCGCGATATACGAAATAATTATTTACTGCGCAGAAATGATAGTTGACTGGGCAAACAAGCACGAAATTGAGTTTTGATTGCATGAGCATGTCCGCATCATTATTTAAGATATTTAGGAAAAAGAATTGGATTATTTCACTAGTTACGGTTCTTTTAGTAAAAATTTAAGTTGTTGGTTTATGGTATACATATTGTTGTTCAGGTATTTAAATTTCAGACTATGTTCATTTGGTATTTTGAGCATATTGGGAGTACTAAACCTCGGAATGAAGTGATTCTTGCGCCATTCTTCTCGATTCAATAGAGGTTAGTATTCACCCCTTATTTCGTCACTCTCTCATGATTTCTTCACTTGATTTCTTTCCTTCTCTCTGAATTTCTTAGAGAAAATTGAGGTTTTATCGATTTGAACTCAATTTTTGATGAAAAATGTATATATAGGATCCTTATGTAATGGGTAAACTGATTTTGACATAAACTTGTTGATTCATCAATTATTTTTATCATATTAATCGCGTATAAGCTTGAGAATTTGGGGGTTTCCTAGTAAAGTTAAAGTTTGATAAATTGAGAATTTCAAGAACGTCGATTTTAACTATGTTTTCGATAAAATTTCATATCTGAACTTCCCTAAACATGGGTAAGATATTTTTCAAGAAATATTTCAGATTTGAGTCAGAGTTTCGGACCCGAGTATTGAGAGTTTTTCTCATGAACTTATGTTTTTAAGTAAGTTAGAGTTTTGAGCATGATTTCAACTCTTTTTGTTACAATCTCACTTTGAGTTTCAAAATCTTTGGATATTATGATTTTCAATAAAAAAAAATCTAGATTTATCCTCAGCCCCCAAAAAAGACATTTTGGGTCGATTTGGACTCGATTTTCAAAATCATCGATATGGGGCGTTGTTGTTCTCGAATTCTTGTCGTGATTCCATATTTATTTAGATTGTGTTGATTTGGAGACTCATCGGAGAGGGGAAACTCAAGTGCCTAGTTAATTGTTTGTTCTTTTAAGGCAAGTGAACCTCTTGACCCTTTGTTAAACATATAGAATCTTGTATTTCTTATTGTGTGTGTTGGGGAGTAATGAAAATTGTGAAGAATTTGATATTCATGATCACTTGTTCTTGTTGAATGATTCTAATGATGAAAAAGGAAAAATGAAAAGGCTACTTGATGGTATATTGATGTGCGATGTGTTGTGGATGATTTGAACAGTTATATTGATTCATTATTGATGATGTATCATGATTGTGTTGATTTGGATTGTGTTTTGATATGAAAATTGTCATTTTCTCATTATTTGTGTGAACATGCCTACTTGCATTGATTTTGAAACACTGCGATAAGATCTGTTTTGATTATGCCGAAGGAAAATGATTCTGGGGGTACATGGATCTTGTGAGTCCCCCATGTGTTTCGACCTAAGTCTTAGCGAATATATATCGTTAGGAAAAACATGTATCACTACATATGATATTGCACTTCATTGCATTGCACATCATTATGATTCTATAACCTTTGCAGTTGAAGAAAATATATTTTAACTTCAAGTGCATTATTTTAAAAGAATTGCAAAAAGGTATATTTTTGCATCAAGATACATAGTTTCAAAATAAACTATAGACAATTTCTTATAGAAAACATGACGCATAAACATTTTTAGAAAGGAGTTTCAGTAAGTTAATGTAAAAGATCAGTAAATGTTTAAAGAAGTATTTGAGTATTATCTCAATCCAAATATTATATGACCAAATTATTGAATGATTTGGGAGGAGTATTGAACACCAATTTGTGTAAGAGTTAAAATAACTCAAATTCCATAAACTGAGCTGCAACTTAGATAGAATCATACCGTAATTCAGGCGACTCCTCACCAGCCTCAAGAAGGTTTTTAAATGGATCCATAAGTTGACTTACATCCTATACCCTAGCGAGGTATTTTAGGGGTTCTGACAACGTGGGCAAGACGTTGTATCATCACGAGACTCATACTGATGGTTGTCGGTTAGAGAAACTCCCCAAGTAAAATAAAGTATATTATTTCAGTATTTGTTATTAATACATATATTCAGTTTTAAAGTTTTGTTGTTAAAGCACACATGCATATTTTATTATTCAGTTGACCTTATTTCAGTCTATATTCAAAGTTACTCATTTCAACTCAGTATTTTCAGTTTTAGACCTATGTTTCACTCAGCTATTTTACATACCGTACATTCCATGTATTGACGTTATTCAGCATTGCATCATTCAGGTACTCATGACAACATACATATTTTTAAGATTACTTTCATCCAATTTTTGTGAGACCTCCTTGTTTTAAGAGGGCTTCAATTCATATTGAGTATTAGTAGTTGATATATTTTGTTAGTGGAGTATTAAGATTGCCTGGGGTCTTGTTCCGATAACCTACTTTCAGTATGTTAGAGGGTTCATAGACGAGTCAGTTTAGTTATAACTTTAAACATTGTTTTACAAACATAGATATATTATTCAGATTTTCATATCTTTAAATAAAACATTTGAGTTTGTTTCTAAAGTTATTGCATGGTCATATTTTTAAAGCCTCTACATATGTGTTATAGCCTTCAATATAGTAGTAAGTCCTGATAAGGGTTAGTTTGGGACCAACAATGGTTCTAAGTGTCGGTCATGTACATGATGTAGGCTCGGAGAGTGACACATCACTACTCTTTCATACTGTCTTGTTCTATTCTAGATACAAAGACAGTCAGACTTATATTTCCTTTGAATCTACTGTAATACTTAGAGGTTTGTACACGTGACACTTGTAACACCCCGAAATGCTAACAAAGAGTCGCATGTCGATACACCATTGCTTAATTACTACAATATGTTTTATTCTCATTTTGGGAACTTGAAATTTTGTGATATTTGCAATCTTGCTTAACATAATTGTGATCATAATTTAAGGGATTGTATTGGGGTATTTACGTAATATTTTAATTATAATTATGTATAACTTGAAAGGGAGGTGAGGGTTATACATATAGGTATATATATGTATGCATTTTAGGCAGCCAACCTTTTTTTGGGCAGCCACCTTTTGAAGACAGCTGTGCATGTGATAAACATCACTCTTGAGACTATATTTTGACACCTCCTCTAGTGAAATTCGTTTCCCCTGAAGTGTAAGAACCTTAGAACATTATCTAACCATTTGTTCTTCAAAATCACAAGAGAAAAACTTGGTCCTTTTTGCTGGAATTCGAGACACACCCTACTCTTTGGTAAGTGATAAAACATGTTTCTGAGCTAGGTAGTGTTTGGTATTTTATGCATATCTCGATCTCTAAAACTTCGTTTACATTGAATAAATATTATTTGGAAATCTAATTGGTATACCTACAACTCTTATGTTTATGTAAAATTCTAATTTAGCTGTTATGGATTCGAAATATGGGACGCAACATAGGGTAAGTTCTGTCCAGATTTCGGAATTTGAAATCCTGTATGATCAACTGTTAGTGTTTTGAATATATCTTTTTGTACAAAATGTATTTTACGGTGATTCTTGATTATTTGCAAGCTTAAGAGCTGTACCTACATCTTTTATGAAGAATATAAAGTCCAATTTTTCCGTTTTCCGTTTCAAATCTAAGTTGCGACATGGAGTACTTTGTTGGCCAGAATTACTATTTTGGGAGCATAGTCGTATTTGTACAGGCTAGGCTTACTTGTGATAATAATCTTGTGTTAAGTCATCATTATTGAGCTACTAGAAAGTAAATAAGTTATTAAATTCATTTTTTTAAGGTTGCATATACTCGTGTACAAGTTGAAAACCTTGATACGCTGGTTGGTCTACGATTTGAACTCTTGAAGTTGTGTTAGACTGTTTCTGTACTAAAGAACTGAGGTTTGTGTATAAACTTGTACTTACACTCTTTTTACCTGCTGGTATATCTGAAAGTTTATTTTGGTACCTTGGTTACCTCTTGTCACTTTGCATTGTCGTGTTGGTATCCTTTAAGACATTGAGGACACTTGTGTAACTTGCCCACTTGAACAGATTGTTTGATCACCTGGCACTCTTGTTCGGACCTTGTCCTTCTTGTGGCTGTGACTTTGTCACTATTGGCATGCCTCTTGATTCGGATCATTTGCCATCTTGACTCTGGATTTTTAGTCTGTCTTAAGAATGGAAGTTCTCCATTTTAAGTACGAATTAGAAAGCCATTTTTAATATGGTTCTTGGTTCTCTTGATTATTGGGCTTTGACCCTTCTTGATACAGGGCGTCGGCCCTTCTTGATACCTGCTTGTGTTTGGTGGGACGACATGATGTATATATTGGGAGAGCCTTGTTATAGAATCTCTTGGAAAATGGTGCTATGAGCGTTTTTGATATTTGGATCTCTAAATATCAAACTTGATACTCTTTATATATTGTTTACTTGATTTATTGTTATGTTTCAATTGTACTACCCATGACTTGAGAAAGGTAGCTCGGTGAATCTGAGGGCTCCGAACCTATAGTTTTTACACCACTAAGCTATATTCTTAGCGATAGTTATCTCTATCGTAGGGAATGATCGAGAGGAGGCATGAAGCTGGCCATTGGAGATGGAGATTTTGAGAGCCTTAAGGAAGATCACATTTGCATATAGGCATCTACATTTTGTATAAACCTTGGGACTTGTACATGATCTATGTGTTGTATATTTACATGAAATTTTGAGGGCTAGTTTGATCATGTCACCATGGGTTGTAATATAAGTATGGATATATGTTTCGTTCTTTTGGGGTGTGTAAGCCCAAGGCTTGCAATATATTAAATTTACTACTTGTTCTAAATGGTTGTGTGAAGCATGAACCACCTAATTTGGGTACTCGGAAGTTGGTAATATTCTTTTTATATCATTTTTGCAGCGTGAGAATAATATATGCATGAAAATCTCGTAAGTTAATTGCTTAGATTATTTTGGAAGGGGTTTTCCACCATAAGTTAAAATTCTGCGCAATATAAATTTGACATCAAATAAATATTTAAATGGGCAGGATGCACATCCTTAACTATTTCTTTTTTTTTCTGTATGAACCTAATCCCTCTACTAAATTATAATCAATATGGCCATCGTTTATCTCTTTTAAATGTCGCAAGTATTTAATTTGATTTCTTGTTTAAGTGGTCGTATCCTTTCGAAAGGATCGCTACACGTGTTGGTATCAGAGCCTAGGTTTGTATTTCTAGGATTTTCGTTGTGAATTACGTGTATACTTGTTCGCTTTCGAAAAGGTTCTATTTAGATTATTTGTTCACTTACATGCTTTATAATAATTTTTTTATCGCATGTAGAGTGCATATGCATCAAGTACATGT
The DNA here is from genome assembly GCA_029582685.1 of Solanum piurae. NCBI lineage: Eukaryota > Viridiplantae > Streptophyta > Magnoliopsida > Solanales > Solanaceae > Solanum > Solanum piurae. Next base: position 24,320 of record JAJOOO010000650.1, on the reverse strand, counting down.
CCCTAATGCAATGTGATCTTCCCTTTTGAAGGAATTAAGTTATGGCCTCTTCTTCTGACCGACCTGTGGAAGCTGCTCGTGAAGGGTCGGGTACCTCTGTTTCCCAACCTCATGCACTGGAAGGGGTTGGAGAACATCTCTCGAATCAATATGTTCCCCACACTAGTGAGTCTGAAGTGGGAAACCATCGGGGTGTAAGAGCTGGTTCACATCCTCATATAAGTCATGGTGCTCAAGCCATGAACCCTCATTTTCAACAAATGGCTGAATTCTTCCACCACATGGCTGAATTGATGCATGATCCCAACGGGATTAACTTTGAGAAAGTGAGGAAAATGGGTAGAGTGGAGTTTGATCCCACGATGCTGAACAATGGCTGGAGCGCATGGAGAGGGTATTTGAGCAATTGAAGTGTTCAGTTGTTGCCAAATTTAAGTATTCTATTTCACTATTACAAAATGATGCTTATGATTGGTGGGTAAGTGTTCTAAATGCCAAGGTAAAACCTATTGTTCTTACTTGGGATGATTTTCTTAAGGAATTTCGTATGAAGTATGTCCCACCTGCTTATTGTGATGCAAAGAATTTTTTTTTTTGAATTTAAGGCAACGAGGAATGTCTATTGCTGAGTACCAATAGAAGTTTCTAAGACTCTCGTTATGCTGGAGGTATTATTAAAGAGGAAAAAGACAAGTGCAGGAAATTTGAAGATGGTTTAAATGATTCCATTAGGAAGAATGTGGCGATCCTGCAACATGAGAACTTTTGTAAGTTAGTGTCTGCTGCTTTTACTTGGGAACGACTTGATAAAGAAGAAGCTAGTAGAAATGAAAACAATTCTGAAAGCCTAGACCAGATTTTGGAGGTCCATCAAAAAGGGGAAGGTTTGATGATTCTAAGGCTGGTAGTGTTAACAGGCCATCTCAGCAAAAGCAAAACATAACAGAATTTTCTACAGCTAGCACTCCAAATTATGGCCAAGGCAAGCCTCGTGTTCCCACTTGTCCACAATATGGAAATAATCATTATGGTACTTGCAGGAGAATTTCTGGTACATGTTTCAATTGTGGGAGCTTTGATCATAAAGTGAAGGATTGTCCTAATCCTGATAATGCTCCTTCCTTGAGAACTGAAGGCTCAGTTCATAAGCCTTCTATTAATCCTCCTCAAACTAATAGAGGTGCAAGACCTAAAAACACCCAAGCAACAAGTGTAAGTGGAGCTAATAAAGTTAGTGAACCAAGGGCTACTACACACGCTTATGCTATGAGGCAGAGGGATGATCAAGATGGACAAGATGTGGTTGTCGATAAATTTTACTTATTTGGTTTATGTGTGTTTACATTGTTTGATCCTGGTTCTACACATTCCTATATTTGTTCATCACTTGTTCTTCCTGAAAACGTGAAATCTGTGAGACTTAATTACGATGTGCTGGTTGAAAGTCCTTTGGGTTATCAAGTTGTGTGTAATCAAATTTACCGTGATTGTCCCTTCGTGATTCAGAACCTAGTCTTCCCTGTTGATTTGATTGAGATGCCCTTCAAGGATTTTGATGTTATTATCGGGATGGATTGTCTTTACAAATATCATGCAGTGGTAGATTGTAGGTCTAAACATGTGACTTTTAAAGAACCTACATTTTCACACCATTGTACAAGAGGAAAGATCATTGACATCTAGTATTATTTTTGCGGCCTTGGCAAGAAAGTTGATACGTCAAGGTTGTGGGGCATACCTTGCTCACATAGTTGATACACAGTTGGACAGTCCTTGTATCAAGGACATACCTGCTTTATGTGATTTCCCAGAAATCTTCCCAGAAAATCTTCCTGGGTTGCCCCCGGAAAGAGAGAAGTTGAATTTCCAATCGAGCTTATTCCTGGATCTACCCCTATTTCTATCACTCTTTATAGAATGGCTCCAGCAGAATTAAGAGAATTGAAATCTCAATTGCAAGAACTTCATGAGAAAGGTTTTATTCGACCTAGTGTTTCTCCTTGGGGATCCCCTGTTTTATTCGTAAAGAAGAAAGATGGCACTCTTAGGCTTTGTATTGACTATAGACAATTGAACAAAATAACAATCAAGAATAAATATCCACTACCAAGGATCGATGATTTGTTTGACTAACTGAAGGGTGCTAAGGTATTCTTAAAGATTGATTTAAGGTCTGGATATCACCAACTGCGTGTTAGAGAGAAAGATGTCCCTAAAACTGCTTTTAGAACTCGGTATGGTCATTATGAATTTTTGGTGATGCCATTCGGATTGACAAATGCTCCTGCAGTATTCATGGATCTAATGAATCGAGTATTCAAGCCTTATCTTGATCAGTTTGTAGTTGTCTTTATTGATATTTTAATATTTTCCAGAAGTAGTGAAGACCATGATAAACATCTTCGGATTGTTTTAAAAAAATTGAAGGAGAAAGAACTTTATGCTAAACTTTCCAAGTGTGAATTTTGGCTTGATGAAGTGGCTTTTCTGGGACATGTTGTATCAACCGAAGGCGTGAAGGTGGATCCTAGTAAGATACAAGCAGTTGTTGAATGGAGACCTCCCAAAAGTCCAACTGAGGTAAGAAGTTTCTTGGGCTTAGCAGGATTCTACAGAAGATTTGTGAAAGGCTTTTCCATTATTGCCTCCCCTTTGACTAAGCTCTTGCATAATGAAGTAAAGTTTATTTGGGATGACAAATGCCAAGAGAACTTTGAAACTCTCAAATCCTTGTTGACTCAAGAGCCTATACTTACTCTACCAATTGAAGGGAAAGAATATGTAGTACATAGTAATGCTTCTCACAATGGTCTAGGATGCGTTTTGATGCAAGAAGGGAAGGTTATTTCTTATGCCTCTCGGAAATTAAAACCGCAGGAAAAGAATTATCCTACTCATGATCTTGAACTTGTTGTTACAGTGTTTGCTTTAAAAATATGGCGGCATTATTTGTATGGAGATAATGTCATATATTTACTGATCACAAGAGCTTAAAGTTATTGGGTACTCAGAAGGAGCTAAACCTTAAACAACGTAGATGGCTTGAACTCATCAAGGATTATGACTGCATGATTGATTATTATCCAGGTAAAGCTAATGTGGTTGCAGATGCCTTAAGTCAAAAATCCTTCGCAAGCATTTCTTTGAGTCCTTTTCCCTTGCTCCTTGAGTTAAGAGCCATGAATGTTTGTTTCACACTTGATTCAAATGGTTCAGTTATTGCTAATTTGCAAGTAAAGCCAATATTACTTGAACAGGTAAAAGAAGCACAAAAGTTAGATGAGAAACTTGTAAAATTGACTAGAGAAGTTTAAAATGGGGAAAACTTGATTTTACATTAACGGAGGATGGTGGCTTATTTTATCAAAACAGGTTATGCGTCCCAAATGATGACAAATTGAGGAGAGAAATATTGAATGAAGCACATACCTCACCATATGCAATGCATCCTGGGGGTACAAAGATGTACCAGACCATCAAAGAAAATTATTGGTGGAATGGTATGAAGAGAGACATTGCGGAGTTCATTTCTAAATGTTTGGTTTGTCAACAAGTAAAGGCAAAACATCAGGTCCCAGATGGTTTACTACAGCCCTTGTCGATGTCGGAATGGAAATGGGAGAGAATAACTATGGACTTTGTTTCTGGACTTCCTCGCACTCAAAGAAATCATAATGCAATATGGGTGATTGTGGACTGGCTAACCAAGAGTGCTCACTTCTTAGCAATCAGGATGGATTACTCACTTGAGCGTTTAGCAGAATTGTACATTAATGAGATTGTAAGACTACATGGGATCCCTGTGTCTATTGTATCTGACCGAGACACAAGGTTTACATCAAGATTTTGGAGCAGTTTGCAAGAAGCTTTGGGTACTAAGTTGAAATTTAGCACTTCGTTCCATCCTCAAACAGACGGCCAGTCGGAAATAGTGATACAAATTTTGGAGGATATGCTTCGAGCTTGCATTATGGATTTTGAGGGTAGTTGGGACAAACACTTGACTTTGATAGAATATCCTTACAATAATAGTTACCAATCGAGTATTGGAATGCCTCCCTATGAAGCCTTATACGGAAGAAAGTGTCGGACCCCTCTTTGTTGGAGTGAAGTTGGTGAAAGGAAACTTATTGGTCCTGAAATTGTGCAACAAACAGAAGACAAGGTAAAAATTATCCAGGATCGTCTAAAGATTTCTTCGGATAGACAAAAGTCATACGCTGACCTAAAAAGGCGTGATATTGAATATCAAGTTGGAGATAAATTATTCTTAAAGGTGTGTCCATGGAAAAAGATTATGAGATTTGGCCAAAAAGGAAAACTTAGTCCCCGATTTATTGGACCTTATGAGATACTTGAAAGGGTTGGACCAGTTGCATATAAATTAGCTTTGCCACTAGAGTTAGACAAGATCCAAAATGTCTTCCATGTTTCTATGCTCAGAAGATATCGTTTTGATCCATCTCATGTTCTTCCAGTTGAATCTATTGAGGTTAATCCTGACTTGACGTATAATGAAGAACCTATCTTAATTCAAGCTCGGGAAGTGAAGCAACTTAGAAACAAGAAAATTCACTTAGTAAAGGTACTTTGGAGGAACCATTCGGGAAAAGAAGCTACCTGGGAGAGATAAGAAGACATGAGGACCCAATATCCGCACTTGTTCCGGGACTAGTGTAAGGTAAATTTCGAGATAAAATTTATTTAAGGGGGAGAGAGTTGTAACACCCTGAAATGCTAACAAAGAGTCGCATGTCGATACACCATTGTTAATTACTACAATATGTTTTATTCTCATTTTGGGAACTTGAAATTTTGTGATATTTGCAATCTTGCTTAACATAATTGTGATCGTAATTTAACGGATTGTATTGGGATATTTACGTAATATTCTAATTAAAATTATGTATAACTTGAAAGGGAGGTGAGGGTTATACATATAGGTATATATGTATGCATTTTGGGCAGCCAACCTTTTTTTGGGCAGCCAACATTTTTTTGGGCAGCCACCTTTTGGAAACAGTTGTGCATGTGATAAACATCACTCTTGAGTTGACACCTCCTCTAGTGAAATTTGTTTCCCCTGAAGTGTAAGAACCTTAGAACATTATCTAACCATTTGTTCTTCAAAATCACAAGAGAAAAACTTGGTCCTTTTTGCTGGAATTCGAGACATACCCTTCTCTTTGATAAGTGATAAAATATGTTTCTGAGCTGGGTAGTGTTTGGTATTTTATGCATATCTCGATCTTTAGAACTTCGTTTACAGTGAATAAATATTATTTGGAAAGCTAATGGGTATACCTACAACTCTTATGTTTATGTGAAACTCTAATTTAGCTGTTATGGATTCAAAATATGGGATGCAACATAGGGCAAGTTCTGTCCAGATTTTGGAATTTGAAATCCTGTGATCAATTGTTAGTGTTTTGAATATATATTTTTGTACAAAATGTATTTTGCGGTGATTCTTGATTATTTGCAAGCTTAAGATCTGCACCTACATCTTTTACGAAGAATATAAAGTCCAGTTTTGCCGTTTTCCATTTCAAATCTAAGTTGCGACATGAAGTACTTTGTTGGCCAGAATTACTGTTTTGGGAGCATAGTCATATTTGTACAAGCTAGGCTTACTAGTGATGATAACTCTGTGTTAAGTCATCATTATTGAGCTACTAGAAAGTAAATAAGTTATTAAATTCATTTTTTTAAGGTTGCATATACTCGTGTACAAGTTGAAGACCTTGATACGCTGGTTGGTCTACGGTTTGAACTCTTGAAGTTGTGTTGGACTGTTTCTGTGCTAAAGAACTGAGGTTTGTGTATAAACTTGTATTTACACTCTTTTTACCTGCTGGTATATCTAAAAGTTTATTTTGGTATCTTGGTTACCTCTTGTCACTTTGCATTGTCGTGTTGGTATCCTTTAAGACATTGAGGACACTTGTGTAACTTGCCCACTTGAACGGATTGTTTGATCACCTGACACTCTTGTTGGGACCTTTTCCTTCTTGTGGTTGTGACTTTGTCACTATTGGCATGCCTCTTGATTCGGATCATTTGCCATCTTGACTCTGGATTTTTAGTCCGTCTTAAGAATGGAAGTTGTCCATTTTAAGTACAAACTAGAAAGCCATTTTTAATATGGTTCTTGGTTCTCTTGATTATTGGGCTTTGACCCTTCTTGATACAGGGCGTCGGCCCTTCTTGATACCTGCTTGTGCTTGGTAGGATGACATGATGTATATATTGGGAGAGCCTTGTTATAGAATCTCTTGGAAAATGGTGCTATGAGCGTTCTTGACATTTGGATCTCTAAATATCAAACTTGATACTCTTTATTTATTGTTTACTTGATTTATTTGTTATGTTTCAATTGTACTGCCCATGACTTGAGAAAGGTAGCTTGGTTAATCTGAGGGCTCCGAACCTATAGATTTTACACCACTAAGCTATATGCTTGGCGATAGTTGTCTCTATCGTAGGGAATGATCGAGAGGAGGCATGAAGCTGGCCATTGGAGATGGAGATTTTGAGAGCCTTAAGGAAGATCACATTTGCATATAGACATCTATATTTTGTATAAACCTTGGGACTTGTACATGATCTATGTGTTGTATATTTACATAAAATTTTGAGGGCTAGTTTGATCATGTCACCATGAGTTGCAATATAAGTATGGCTATATGTTTTGTTATTTTGGAGTGCGTAAGCCCAATTCTTCTAATATATTAAATTTACTACTTGTTTTGAATGGTTGTGTGAAGCATGAACCACCTAATTTGGGTACTCGGAAGTTGGTAATATTCTTTTTATATCATTTTTGCAGTGTGACGACAATATATGCATGAAAATATTGTAAGTTAATTGCTTAGATTATTTTGGAAGGGTTTTTCCACCATAAGTTAAAATTTTGTGCAATATAAATTTGACATCAAATAAATGTTTAAATGGGCAGGATGCACATCCTTAACTATTTCTTTTTTTTTCTTTATGAACCTAATTCCTCTACTAAATTATAATCAATATGGCCATCGTTAATCTCTTTTAAATGTCGCAAGTATTTAATTAGATTTCTTGTTTAAGTGGTAGTATCCTTTCGAAAGGGTCGCTACAACACTAGTCTTGGGGGTATTATGAGTTATGTTATATTTATCTTTAATGAATCATTTTATGTTAGTCCTTTATTTTGTCTTACTTCCACATTTACTTTTTTAGTTGGGTTTTAGGCTGGCATGTCTTGGTGGGATAAGACATATGCCATTACAAGTAGTTTTTAGGTTGTGACACGTATCTAACCCCAATTCATGTTCAAAACATGCCTCATAGCCACTAAAGTAAACATCTAAGGCATGCTATAGTCAAACCTAGGCTAAGGCTCAACAACATCAATACTAAGGCAATCCTAGCTTGTTCACAACTCACGGAAACAACCATAACATCACAATAATCATGATCAATCCCAAACAACCAAATAAGGCTAAATCAATTCAATAAAGATAATAACAAGGAATCATGCTAAAATACCATCCTAACACTTAGCAAATTATCATGCTAGAACAACGTAACCAACAAGCAAAGTTTAAGAATAGTAATGCATACTCTACCTCGAAGCCAAACCTACACACTTCAAATCTCTAAACTGAGAATTTCCTTTCCAAGCAAGCTCTAAATGATGTCACACTAGCAAAATTGTGATTCCGACATCGATACAATCATTTTGACACCCATAAAGCAACAATCAAATTTGAGTCTAAAAGTGGGCCTAAAATGTTATTGTGAGTCCCATGAAAGGAATAAAAAAACGACTTCATCAATATGTCCCAACTAGCTCAAGAAACTTGTGCCCTAAAAATGTGCACAATCTGAGCTCTAAAACGCCTCAAACCAACCCAACGAAAAATAAGCTCAACAAGAGCCATTACAAGCTAAAAATGATAAATTAAATAAAAACTTACGGGTTAAAGGCGAGAATAATGATCCCGCAACGTTCTAAAACTATTCCCAAGAAACTCTCAGTAAATCTCACTTATCTCCCTTCAATTTGGGCTCACAATAGCTCTAAAAGAGGAGAAATATTTGAGAAATGAAAGTTGAAAATTAATGTTGAACAAGAATAAAACTGTCAGTCACTTACTTATCACGATCACGGGGCTTCGAGGATGGATGGTTAATCCTTTATCAGGTTCACTTAATCTTCATCGCAATCGCGATGGTCAAGGCTTATGAATGCGAAGACCAATAAACTGGCCTTCACAAAAATGATGTCAAGCTAGCGACCGTGAGGACCAATTTCATTGGACATGACAAACGCGACTCCAAGCAAGCATGTGAACGTGAAGAGTAAAACGAACCCCGTGCACGCAAACAAACTATGTTATTCGACATTCTAAACTCAACAAAGATGTAAAAACTTCCGAGTAATGTCATCTTGATGAAATATAGGTCGCATACCCAATGCTCAATTTTAACAAAAAGCCACAAGGTAAGTCAAAATGAGTCTGAAAATCTCGAGATCCAAACCAAAGGTCCATCTAAACTAAAATCGACGTTCCAAAGCAAGAAAAGAAACTATAAAAAGTTAATAATGTCTAAATTAAATTATAACAGGAAACATAAATTTTATTAAACAATTGTCTTTATATAAGTTTTATTTTCATATCACATTAATTTATATAAAAAATTATTTTTTTCTATGTCACGTTAATTTTAAAAATAATTTTAAATTCAGATAATTAATTTTAACTAATGATTAATTATGTTTTTTGTGATTTTGACTCATGACCGTTTTTGCTTCTCCTATTACATATAGATAGATTTAAAGAGATTTACTTATAATGTTATTTTGACAAATAGTATACATTAAGAATTTTTTTTAATGAATTTTCTTGGATTTCAATTTATAGGTCAGGTATAAATAAAATCATGAAAAAGAAATAGTAAAAGGGGAGAGACAACAAGGATAAAAGGATTCAATATCAGTAAAATAAATAATAATAAATACAAAACATTAAGGTTGGGGCTGTTTCAAACCTCAAAGTTTGCCACGAAGACCGGTTCACAATTTTCAAAACTTAGAAAAATGGACACGTACCTATCTTGTCACTTCCACTTGCACACATCAATACATTGTCTCTCCAATTTTTCCCTATAAACTCTCCCTTCCTTCACACTTCACCTTTTACCTATTTTGCTTTGTTTGTTCTTCTTCCTCTCTCTTTGCAAAAAATAAAACAAGTTTTTTTGTTATTGTTAAAAAAAAGTAAAGAAAATGAGCAGTAACTTGGAGAGTCGATCATTGCTGCATGGATTTGATAAGGGAGGACTTTTTGATTTGGGACATCCTCTTCTTAATCGTATTTCTGAAAGTTTCGTCAAAGCTGCTGGGGTATATTATATTATATATATTTCTCTTCTTTTCACAATAACTATGATTTAATTTTTGTATTTTTATTTTCATTTTCATTATCAGATTGGTGCTGTTCAAGCTGTTGCTCGTGAGGCTTATTTTACTGCTTCTGAAAGTAAGCCTATTTTATTTTCTTTTGAGAGACGTATCACAAATTATTAGTTTCATTTTTGAATTATTCATAGTCTTAAAAATATTCCTTTTAACTCCGAATGAAATACACTTCTCTTGTTAAGTTTTTCTTTCTCAACTTTTCATTAAGAGTTCCGCTCTCCTCTCTATACCACCACGTAACAGAGTTTGAGATCACTTGCTATGTTACATTGGTTTGCCATGACTAACTAATTTAGTTAGTCATGTAAAAAGGGGTTTTTAAAATTTGTAAACTAATAATAATTTATGTGAAATTCAGGGTGTTTTCAATATTGCTCTCTTTATTTATCTTTTTAATTTTTGTTGGTTGCGAGTATATAGTTTATTATTTTAATTTGAATTGATTGCTTTAGGTACCGGTGGAGATACTAGTAGCATACCACCAGAGATCACTGGTCCCAAGAAGAATCGATTTCCAGACCTTAGAGGTAAGTAAAGTAATACTATTCCATTGTGTTGTTCTACTAATTGTATCATCATTGCCATTTTGACAATCAATAACCTACCCCTAAATACTATTATTCCCTCAAGTCTTTTTGGTGTCTACATATCATTTTTGAGTTAAATTTTGTGAATATATAAAATGCTACTACTATTTTTCACTTTCTTGTAATATTGGATGCAGGGGAGACCAACAGAAAGTCAGTTGAGGCCCTGGTAAGATAATGTTTCCTCTGTTGTTGTCTTTTCTTTTTTTAAAACTGTTTACATTATGTTGATGCATTCAAAATATGGAAAAAGTACATACACAAGAAGCGAAAGGGGTTCAACATTTCTACTATATATACCTAAAGCTAATTTTAACCTATATAAGCAGTGTAATTTTTTGTCTTCTAATTGGATGGACAAGAAGATTAGTGGATAGTGAGTTTCCCAGTTTGTTTGTGGATTAAAATGAAATCGTCATTGGAAGATGTGTAAAATATGGTTAAAAATTGCTTTCTATTTGTAGTCAGATTATTTTGAATACCATCTTATGCATTCTTTTTCAGGTAAAGAGCACAGGAAAAGAATCTGTTCAATGGGGTAAGCCTACTCTCTCATTTTTCTCTCTGATTATTGCAATTCGAGTTTTAAGTGATTGTGGTTTGTTTCTCCTTTAAGAACAAAAACTCCCTCCATTTATATATTTATTTATTATTTTATTTTATTGGAAGATGACTCTATTTAAGCCATCACCCTAACGACGTGGGGATAGGCTTGACCCCTCCCATGTCTATAAAATCAAAAAAGTTACAAAAGCATAGGGAAACATGGACCTAACCTCTGATAGAGAGAGATGAGGATAGAAACTAAACAATTTACATAAAGGCTAAAATAACGGACTTTCATACTATAAGCAAAATACAATGGTTCAACTCACACATTTGTCGTATCTTCTCTTTATGCTAGGGATCATTGCCACTTATCTAGTAGAAATAGTTTCATGATTTATTGATTCTACTTGATGTGCTAGTCCAATTGCATATATGAAATAGGTTAAACCACAAAATAATATCTTAAAGAAGAGTTCACTAGAAAAGTGATCAAATGTTTATCTTTTTATTTTGATGGTGGTAATCTTATCACTTTGCAAATGTGACGTTCAGACTCATACATTGCATTCATAAATCACATGTATATTTCACCGGGGATGTTGAGCATGAATAATTTACATTAAACTTCCGCAGGACTAGCTGCGGGAATGTACTCTGGACTTACATATGGATTGAAAGAGGCACGTGGTGTTCATGATTGGGTTAGTTCTTTTGCTTGCTGAAGCATGATATGATCGTATGTTTTTGTGTTGTCAAGTTGCTGCTAATTCATTAGTAGGATGAGTATTTCCTGTAGTTGATTCTCTCTGCTCGGTCCATGAATTTGTTCGTTCATGCTAAATTTGTGGTGTTCTTCATTTCAAAAGCAACTTCACCACCTTGATTATTCATCTAAGACAAAATACATTGTGAGAAATAACAATAAATTAAGTTTTCTGTTGGCTCCGAACCTCTCCGGGGGCCAACTCTTCTTGAGACCAGCAATATCAGTGAGAAGCTCTACAGACAGTTCTTTCCACTTGTTTTAAGTGAGGGATGTAGTTATAGTTGTAGTTGTGCTGCATATGTTTCTTGTGGACTATTTTGAGGTTTTCTAAGTATTGAAAGTTTCTCGTTGCAGAAAAATAGTGCGTTGGCAGGAGCAATAACTGGCGCAGCGTTGTCTTTAACACTAGAAGAACGTTCTCACGAACAGGTGGTGCAGTGTGCCATCACAGGAGCAGCCATCTCGACTGCTGCGAATCTGCTTACAGGAATATTTTAGGCCGAATAGAATAGCTTCAGTTGGAAGCTTGTTACTATTGTGTTTGTATGGCACTGCACTAGACAATTTAACTATCATGTATGTGGATAGTGCTATTTTTAAATTTTGTGGCATTTTTTGTGCCTTTACTACTTATGTGGACTTTTGACATTTTAAGGCAAAATAATAGTATAATGTATCCCATTTGAGGAAAATTTCTTGAAACTTTATTTTTGATAAAGTTTTCAAAGGAGAGATGAATGCACAGAACATGGGAACATTGGGTGATATGATATTTTATTGGTATTCCTAGTGTTTAGCAAAGCTGTTATTCGAAATTGGTAGTAGATGTTTTAATAAAAAGGAAGAGGAAAAAGATTTAGTTTTACTGGTGCTTCAATAGGATGCAGAGACGACCCTTTTTAAGGAATTACATTATTTAAGTCATAAGAATGTTTTATTGGATATATAAGCAAAATCAAGTCTCTACTGTGTAGTTGGAGGGAACTTCTCTTTATACAGATGATTATTCCTTGTCCAATTTTTTTCCAATTAAGTGTTGTGCAGTAGAATGACACATAATATGTATATATCTTTGGTTTTCCTCTTTCCTTTCATGAACTTGATCTGCAACAGTGAATTAGGTGTAGCACTTTATTTTCTAGCAGTAGAATCAACTCCCAGTCCTTAATAAATGACATCCTATTTTATTGTGACCTTTAACTTGGTAATGAGTACATATCATAGTTATTTCAATTTTAGTTAATTTACCGGACACCTAAGTTTCACCCACCCTATACTTCTCAACTTTCTAGGTCTGTCTGGCATTTTATTGATCACTGATGGAGCAACAAGAGGATTTATTGATTTTGACCACATTGACATGCTATTCATAGGTTGAATGAAATGTGAGTAAGTCATCAAGTACCTCTCTTTAGAGTAGCATGAATGAATAAAATAACGTGGATCATATTGCTTATGCAACATTGTAGCTAAGACATGTGCACATAGTATCCCCTTCAGCATTCAAGATCTACAATTACACTCCATCTTCTTTAAACATACATTTTGATTTTGGTATCCATCCAAAACTTCATATCATATTACTTCATTTTGCTCAATATTACATTTCATTGACTTATCAATATTGCTCCAATACTGTCACGCCCCGAGGCTACCCTCAGGACGCGGACACGGGATCTAGAATCACGAGTGACTCCAAGCTAACCCTAAGCTAGCATATCATAAGCATACTTAAAAATTTACTGATAAATAGACAATTATGTGCAGAAGCTTAAAACATAACATAAAGGGGAAATGATGGACAATACTCATTCTAAATCTGAATATATAAAACTGAGTTTAATGACAACTGAAAGATCAAACTCAACTAAAACTGAATCTAACTATGTCTGAAATAAAGTCTCTAACTGACTAGAGCTGATGGGACATGCCCCCAACTAACTTCTAGCAAAACTGAAACTGAAAGATTGAAAATAGAAAGATAGCATGTCAATCGTCCTCAAAGAATAAGGACTCACCACTGATGCTGCTGAACTAGAGATCGGGAACCGATCTATGCGTGATCTGAATGCTGAGGACCTGAATCTACATCACGAGAAGATGTAGTGCAGAGTATGCGTCAGTACTTGAAAGGTAATGAGCATACAGGATATGATAAAGCTGAATAATATATACATAACTGAAATAGAGCATACTGATCAATGATATAAAATAAACATGAAGAATATGCTAAATATGTTGAATATGAACTAACTGAATGTAGTGACCAAGTTTATAACATTCTGAAACTGAATACTGAAATGTAACTGATAATCAGGTCAATACACTAGAATATGTCTGTGGGAGCTACTAATAACCGATATAAAACCACATGAGCTAAATGTGGAGTCTGATGTATACGCCCCATCGAGAGGACCCAATATACCTTGCCAAGGGTATAGAGGCATGACTAGCGTGATCACTAAGTATAATGCCCACAGAGAGGACTTACCTACGGGGGCACGTAGTTCTGGGACTATGAGGGTGACTGACCCTAGTCCAACTCGGTATTACGCCTACTCCCAATAGAATGTATCAAATACAACAAAACTGTAATAAACTAAATAGCTCGAGATTCTGACACGTTAACTGAAAATGCAACATTAATATACTAATAATGAAACATTCTTAACTGAGGCATGCATATCTGAATAAACTAACCTAGCAAGTGTAATTCATGAACTAAATGAATCTACACAGCTAGGGTTTTGAGTTTCAAGCAAGAATTAAGCAATAATTCCACGAAAAACATGATAATCTGATTTGGATTTGTCTAATAGTTGAATCACAATATAAATATGAAATTCTAGAAACCCTAGGTCTAAACATGATAAGGGAATCAAGAATCTGACTGAATTCTAGGGGCCTAATGGGTAGAAGGAACCCACTAGTGAGTCACGGAGAAATCTGTCGATTTTGGGGATGGAACTGATGAAAACCTGTTGCGTTCTTGGACTAGGGCTGCTCAACTGCTTATCCTCTTTTCGTTCTAATTGGATGAATTTGGAGAATGAATTAACTAGGGTAGGTTCTAATTTAGTTGCTAGGCTAAAACTGACCAAAACTACGTAGTTTAGGAGTCCAACGCATAGGGAAAGACCAAACGACCCCTGACTTAAAAGCTGTTGGGGTCATCAACGGTCCGTGGACTGACCCACGGTCCGTCCTAATCAACCGTCGTTGGCTTCAGAGAGGGGCTGTTGAGGGTCTCGATCCACGGACTAGGACCACGGCTTGTGGTCTGACCTACGGTCCGTGGGTCCGGGCCGTGGGTCGAACCTTAGACAATTTCTGTTTGATTCTTCTGGGGAGGGTTGCAGGTGGCCATCCATGGACCTATCGTTGGCACCTGCAACTTCTGAAATCTGCATTCTGGTCTGTCTAGGATACAGAGTGTTACATTATCTCCCCTTGGGAACATTCCTCCTCGAATGAAGACTAAACTAGCTGAACATGGAAGGAAAGAGCTGCAAACCCTACCACTAAATACTGGAAACTGAAATCTGACTGAACTAAGTTCCAAGAACATGCAAATACGCTGAAACTGCAGATCTAACTGAAGGAACAAAATACTAAGACTGAGTGATTGAAATACTGGAGAGGAACTAATACCTCAAGTTGGAATGGAATCGGAAGGAAAGAGATGAGGATAGTTGGCCTTCATGGCTGCTTCTGCTTCCCAAGTAGCTCCCTCTAAGGACTGACTCCTCCACAAAACCTTAACTGAAGTGACTTCTTTGTTTCTCAACCTTCGAACCTGACGATCAAGAATCTCAACTGGCACATCCTCATAAGTGAGACTATCCTTCACAGCTACACTCTCTAAAGGTACTATAGATGTTGGATCACCCACACACTTCTTCAACAACAAAATGTGAAAAACTAGATGGACTGCTGCTAGTTCTGCTGGCAACTCTAACTAATAAATGACTTTACCAACTCTTTTCAAGATCTTGTAAGGGCCTACATTGCGCTTCCATTTCTTGCCAAATCTCATCACCCCCTCATAGGTGACACTTTCAAGAAAACCCAATCATCAATTTGGAACTCCAAGTCCCTTCTCTTTACATCTACATAGGACTTATGGCGACTCTGGGTTGTCTTCAGTCTATTTCTGATGAGGTGAAATTGCATCATGAACCAAATTTGGCCCTATCAAGGCTGTTTCACCTACTTCAAACCAACCAACTGGAGATCTACATCTACGCCCATATAATGCCTCATAAGGGGCCATCTGAATGCCGGAATGGTAAATATTATTGTAGGTGAACTCTATAAGAGGAAGGTGATCGTCCTAACTACCCTTTAAATCGATCATGCAAGCTCTCAACATATCCTCTAAGGTTTGAATAGTACGCTCTGCCTGACCATCCGTCTGTGGATGAAATGTTGTGTTGAGACTAACTTGAGTACCAAGACCTTTCTGAAACGACTTCTAGAAATGAGAGGTAAACTGAGGACCTCTATCCGAGATGATAGACAAAGAAACCCCATGCAACTTGACTATCTCATTAATGTAAAGCTTGGCGTAGTCCTCCGCTGAGTCTGTAGTCTTGACAACCAAAAAGTGAGCAGACTTAGTAACTCTGTCAACTATCACCCAAATAGAGTCATGCTGTCTGCGAGTACGAGGTAAACCTGTAATGAAGTCCATGTTTATTACTTCCCACTTCCATGTAGGAATGGTTATCTCTTGAGTCATACCACCTGGTTTCTGATGTTGTACCTTCACTTGCTGACAATTAGGGCACTTAGCCACAAAACCTACTATATCAGTTTTCATGTCATTCCACCAAAGACTTCCCGCAGATCACGGTACATTTTGGTGGCACCTAGATGAATAGAATACATAGATTTATGGGCTTCTGTAAGGATCTGTTGTCTCAACTCACCCACCTTAAGAACACATAAACGACCCTGATATCGAAGCATACCATCTCCCCCTTGGGAGAAAACCTCAACTCTCTGCTGATGAACTACACCTTTTAGTTGAAGTAATATAGGATCACTGTCTTGTTTTTCCTTCACCTCCGCTACATAAAAAGATTCTGACCCATTCTGAACTATTACACCACCATCTGATATGCTCATAAGGCAAACTCCTAAGCGAGCATGCCGATGAACATCTTTCACTAGTTTTTTCCATTCTTCCTCAACATGTGCGACACTACCTATAGATAGTATGCTAAGAACATCTGCTACTGCATTGGCCTTACCAAGATGGTAAAGCACATTCATATCATAGTACTTGAGGAACTCAAGCCATTTCCGTTGCCGAAGATTCATCTCTTTCTGGGTGAACACATATTAAAGGCTCTTATGGTCTGTGAACACATTTACGTGAAAACCATACAAGTAATATCTCCAAATCTTTAGGGCAAATACTACGGCTGCAGGCTCGAGGTCATGAGTCAGATAGTTCTTCTCATGCACCTTAAGCTATCTAGAAGCATAAGTTATAACCTTACCTCGCTGCATCAACACACAACCTAGGCCGACTCTGGATGCATCACAATAGATCACATAACCATCTGAACCCTCTAGTAGAGTCAAAACAGGAGATGTAGTCAACCTAGTATTCAGTTCTGAGAAACTCTTCTCACAATCATCTGACCACTGGACCTTAACCTTTTTCTGAGTCAACTTAGTCAATGGAGAAGCTATGGATGAAAATCCTTCCATGAACCTTCTGTAATAACTAGCCAAACCCAAGAAATTTATGATATTTGTAGGAGATATAGGTCTGGGCCGTTGTTTCACTGCCTCTATTTTCTGAGAATCCACTCGGATCCCTTCGCTAGATACTATATGACCAAGAAAAGGGACATATTGCAACCAAAACTCACATTTGCTAAACTTAACGAATAATTGGTGATCTTTAAGAGTTTGCAGAACAACCCTCAAATGAGTCGCATGTTCCTCCTCATTCTTAGAGTAAATAAGGATATCATCAATAAAGACGATAACGAACAAGTTCAAATACTGCTTGAACACCTTGTTCATCAAGTCCATGAAAGCTGCATGAGCATTGGTTAGTCCAAATGACATAACTACAAATTCATAATGATCATACCGAGTTTTGAAGGCTATTTTTAGAATGTCACTATCTCTGACTCTGAGTTGATGATAACCGAATCTGAGGTCTATCTTCAAAAAATGACTAGCACCTTGAAGTTGGTCAAACAAGTCATCAATCCTGGGGATAGGATACCTATTCTTGATTGTGACTTTGTTCAACTGCCGATAGTCAATGCCCATCCTGAGAGAACCATCTTTATTTTTCACGAACAACACTGGTGCACCCCATGGGGAAATACTGGGTCTGATGAAGCCCTTATCTAGAAGGTCTTTCAACTGCTCTTTCAATTCCTTAAGCTCAGCTGGAGCCATTCTATAAGGAGGAATAGAAATAGGCTGGGTATCTCGAAGGAGATCAATTCCAAAGTCGATTTCTCTTTCGGGAGGAACTCTGGGAAGATCTTCTAGAAATACTTCTGAAAACTCATTTACTACAGGAACTGACTCAAGAGTTGGGGTTTCAGAGCTTGAATCCTTAACCCGAACTAGATGATGGAGATAACCCTTAGAGATCATCTTTCTGCCCTTAAGGTAAGAAATGAATCGACCCATAGGCACTGAGCTACTACCCTTTCATTCTAATATTGGCTCGTCTGGAAACTGAAAACGAACGATCCTAGTTCTACAATCGACTTAGGCATAACAAAAATGTAACCAATCCATTCCTAGAATGATATCGAAGTCTACCATTTCTAACTCTACAAGATTTGCTGAGGTGACTTTCTGAGAGACTATGCCATGGAAATTTCTGTATACCCGTCTAGCTATAACTGGGTCATCGATTGGAGTAGAGACTAAGAAGGGTTCTGAAAGAGTTTCTGGACTGACACCGAAGTTTACTGCTATATAAGGAGTTACAAAGGAAAGAGTTGCCCCTAGATCTAACAAAGCTTAGAAATCTAAGTGAAAGACTCGCAACGTACCAGTAACCACATCAGGAGAGTCTTTCTAATTCTGGCGAGCCTGGAGAGCATACAACCTCTTCTGGTGCTGACCGCCACCAGTACCAGATGAAGTACCCTGCTAAATCAGGCGACCTACTGATGATGCTGAACTTGTAGACTGAGCCCTACCATTGTTACCTCCATGTCCCTGCTTAGAAGAAAGACAATCTCTCAACCTATGGCCAGACTGACCACATCCAAAACACCCTTTTATCCCTGCAAGACACTCCTCCGGATGGTTCTTACCACACTTAGGACAAGTTGGGTAGGTCCTATTACCTGAAATACTCCCCTGCGACTTAGAGCC
The DNA here is from genome assembly GCA_029582685.1 of Solanum piurae. Classification (NCBI taxonomy): domain Eukaryota; kingdom Viridiplantae; phylum Streptophyta; class Magnoliopsida; order Solanales; family Solanaceae; genus Solanum; species Solanum piurae. Next base: position 5,587 of record JAJOOO010000650.1, on the reverse strand, counting down.
TGATGCCCTACCTTTCTGATCCTGTCAAAACTTGGAGGATGGGACACTAGAAGATGAAGGTGCTGGGACTGAAGACTTTTGCTGAAACTGCGAGCGATTTCCACCACCCGATTTCTGCTGAGAGTACTCATAGTTGCCTGTCCTAGCCTTTTTTTATTCTTAGCTTGTTCCCTAAGCTTATCTCTCTCAACTTGTTGAGCATGAGTCATGAGCTTAGAGATGTTCATATCTTCCAGTAGCATAGCATTTCTGCACTCTAATCTGATCACCAAGTCAGATACCCCAAATAGAAACTTACTCATCTGAGCCCTGGAATCAACAACCATATGTGGAGCATACCTATAGAGCAGGGTGAACTTAAGTCCATACTCTTGGACCGACATAGAACCTTGCCTCAAATTTATGAATTCCTGGGCCTTAGCCTCCCTCAATTCTCTCGGAAAGAATATGTTCAGAAAAGCTCCAGTAAAGCATTCCCAAGTAACAGGAGATACATTCTCACCCATGTTGTCCTTCCACTGAGTAAACCAGATGTGAGTTACATCCTTGAGCTGGTAGGACGCCAACTATACCCTATCATTTTCAGTTACTTGCATCACTCCAAATATCTTCTTGACCTCATCAATAAAGTTCTAGGGATCCTCACCAACATGCGACCCTAGAAACTCTGGCGGATTAATCCTAACAAAATCACAGACCCTAGCTGCCACTGATCCACCACTAGCATTTGTAGGAACTGGAACCTGTTGATTGTACGGGTTAGTCACACTCTAAGCCAAAAGCTGAATCGCATTCGCATTCGAAACTTCCTGATCTAGGACTGGAGGAGTTGTATTAGCATTGCGGGCATTCACATTCCTTGCGTAAGCTCTACGAGGAGGCATGATCTAAAAATGCATAACGTCGAGTTAGAAAAGAAGATTATACCCACACACGATAAAAATATCAAGGAAGTGAAGTTTTTCCTAAAACACTTTGTAGTCTCCCTCTCACTAGATGTGGTGCACTTCACACCCATGAAAATGACTTTACTTAGTGCGGCTTTTAATACATCCTAGGACACTTAAACCTAGTCCGTTGATACCAAGTTTATCACGCCCTGAGGCTACCCCAGAACGCGGACACGAGACCTAGGATCACGAGTGACCCCAAGCTAACCTTGAGCTAGCATATCCTAAGCATACTTAAAGATTTACTGAAAAATAGACAATTCTTTGCGAAAGCTTAAAACATAACATAAAGGGGAAATGATGGGGCATACCCATTCTAAATCTGAATAAATAAAACTAAATTTAATGACAACTAAATGATCAAACTCAACTAAAACTGATCTAACTAGTTTGAAATAAAGCCTCTAACTGACTAGAGCTGCTGGGATATGCCCCCATCTAACTTCTAGCTAAACTGAAACTGAAAGACTGAAAATAGAAAGATAGCATGTCAATCGTACTCGAAGAATGAGGAATCACCACTGATGCTGCTGAACTAGAGATTGGGAACCGATTTATGCGTGATCTGAATGTTGAGGACCTAAACCTACATCACGAGAAAATGTAGCGCAACGTATGCGTCAATACTTGAAAGGTACTGAGCATACATAATATGATAAAGTTGAACAATACATACATAAATGAAATAGAGAATACTGATCAAAGATATAAGATGAACATGAAGAATATGCTAAACATGTTGAATATGAACTAACTGAATGAAGTGACCAAGTTTATAACATACTGTAACTGAATACTGAACTGTAACTGATAATCTGGTCAATACACTAGAATCAGTTTGTTGAGGCTTTCTAAGTATTGAAAGTTTCTCGTTGCAGAAAAATAGTACGTTGGCGGGAGCAATAACTAGTGCAGCGTTGTCTTTAACACTAGAAGAACGTTCTCATGAACAGGTGGTGCAGTGTGCCATCACAGGAGCAGCCATCTCGACTGCTGCGAATCTGCTTACAGGAATATTTTAGGCCGAATAGAATAACTTCAGTTGGAAGCTTGTTACTATTATGTTTGTATGGCACTGCACTAGACAATTTAACCATCATGTATGTGGATAGTGCTATTTTTGAATTTTGTGGCATTTTTTGTGCCTTTACTACTTATGTGGATTTTGACATTTTAAGGCAAAATAATAGTATAATGTATCCCATTTGAGGAGAATTTCTTGAAAGGTGATTTTTGATAAAAGTTTTCAAAGGAGAGATGAATGCACAGGACATGGGAACATTGGGTTTGTACAATACAGTGCAACAAGCTATTGGTTTGTACTCTTTAATGTTCATTGGATTGACAACTTTAGGCACAAGGGTAATTGTAGTAAATATCTTACTATGATAAAGAAGTGTTGTACAATAGCATTAATATCTTATTTAATAACATTCTAAGATTTCTTAAAAAACCCACATTGTAGCCATCAATACCGGGGGCCTTGTCTTCCCCCATAGCCTTCAAACTATTTATGATTTCTATATCTGTCATAGTGGCACAAAGTTCTATCCTTTATTGGTGCGGAAGAGTAGGTCATGCTCTCATTAGAAGTTTGGTAACTGCTAATAGATTGCACGTGGATGATCCCATTAGACTCTGATAGAACTGTAACACTTCATGTTTGATGTCTTCTTGAGCAAGTAGCTTAGTACCAGTTAAGGATGTAAGGTCATTCATTTTCTTTTGACGTGTCCTCTTTTTAATGACACATGTATCACCAAGTTTAATCTATTTGGGCCTGAATTTCTGTTTCAGTATGCTCTCCTCAATTTCTGACCACTTTTTGAGGTGCTCTATTATGTTTTTCTCTTGATTCTACAAGTCATTAGTACACTTTATAACCATTTGTTTGAGGATATTGACTAGATCATTCCTTGCCTGGCTTAATCTCTGGGTAGATGCCTAGAACTCCAATTGATTAATCTTTGTAAATTGTTGTTTGAGACACTTTATTGTAACCAGATATTCATCATGTGCCCTTTAGCTTTTTCCTTTTTGTCCTTCCTTCTCCAGCAATGGTAGGAAGGAGGAGTGCTTAGCCCGAACATTAAAGAATCTGAAAAGAGGCTTCGTACATTAAGTAGTCATGTTGATCACCATATGAGCATGTTCAGATATGTTTGGCAAGCCATAATTGACTACTAAGTGACCCCATTGTATTATCCATTCAAAATTTTCAAGTGCCCTGTCAATCCTACTGTAGATTCTATCTGAGTCGTTCTGCTTGTTTGTCCAAGTATAGTATTCACCTTTCCAAGATAATTCATTAAGAGATAGATCATGCAAGTAATTTGAGAAGTCTGCAATTTTTGTAGGGTGTACTGGATTACCATAGAGCCTATCCTGAGGGTACAAAAGAGCATTGAAATCTCCACAAATTAGCCATAGGGTTGTCATTCATATAGCCAAGTCTCTGAGGTTAGTCCATAATTCTCTCCTCTTATCACCAGTGTTGTAGAAATACACCACTGAAAGATAACAATTCAAATCAACACCCCATGACATACTCAGTGGATTGAACCCATTCCTAACAGGGGTAGGTTGTAGTATAGGAAAGTTAGTTAAAGTTAGGGTTGGGCTAGGTTGTTGAGATGTGATTATTCCATATGGGGCAGCTGTTGGGGAGGTTTTGTTGTTTAGGTTCAGGCATTACCATTCTAGGTTCAGGCATTACCAGTGTAGTTGTTACAAATAACTTATCTACCTCCTTTGAGATCCATTTCTGCACTACCTTCTTAGGGGCTCTTCTTCTTCTTATAGCTTGTGCATATTCATTGCCTTGTACCTGCTCAGGGAGGCATGCTGACCTACTAGTTAGTATTACTGGCAGAAAATAGGCTTCAAGTCATGTTTCACCCAATTTACTATTGTTTTCCTATTTGGATCCATGACAGTGATTTCCTCACGTAGTGGCTTAGTGACATCTACCTCAACCAACATTACAGCAAATGAGACTCTCATCTTCTTAGTCGTGCACTCGTCTGCAAACATGAGAATTCTAATGGCACTTGCAATCCTGCTTAGTGAATCACAACCCCAACAATTCATAAGTCGGCTAGGAAATTTAACCCATATAGGGATTTTTGTGGGGAATTCCTGATCAAAATCAAAGTCCTTTGTCCAGTTATTTAATATTAGGGGTTTATTGCTTATAGAATACGACCCATAAAACATGATAGCTTGCATATCTTCCACAGATTGGACTCGCACTATGAAATACCCCTTTTCATGCATGAATATTTCAGGCGCCGCTACCTCTGTCCAGGTCTGGCTAATATATCTATGCATAGTGTTGTACCCTGGAGACTCACCTAGGACATACACTATCGGAGCACATTTCCACTTTGAAGCCTCCCTTTCCACCTCTATTTTATCTAACTTTATGACTGATTTTCCATCAATTACTTGAGGTGGGATGTAAGATAGAGCCATACCATTTGTAACTCATTTATTCTTAGCAAATAGATTAGCCCATGGTTCAATCGGATCCTTACCTTTCTTTGTGGTTGTAATGGGGGGGGGGGTGCTCCAGTTCATGCGTCATTGGTGTTCACCTCGCCTTCTCATTGCGCGTCGCCTCTGGTTGCAATCTTGCTCCAATAGCACTTCCAGAGAATGTTTTCCCATCTTGGTCTTTCCTTTCCCCATCCCCGTCCTCTTTCCATGGAGACACCACTAGCGTAGGTTTAGCTAACATACGTTGTAACAACCCTCTCGGAAGGATGCTACTACTTAACAAGAAAGCTAATATAATACTCAGAGAATGTTTTCCCATCTTGGTCTTTCCTTTCCCCATCCCCGTCCTCTTTCCATGGAGACACCACTAGCGTAGGTTTAGCTAACATACGTTGTAACAACCCTCTCGGAAGGATGCTACTACTTAACAAGAAAGCTAATATAATACTTGCACATTTAAAAGGGATTAATCTAAGATATATAAATTATAATTATAAAGAGGAATTTATCCCAAAATAACAAGTGAAAGGTATAACGGCTTGTCATTTAGAAGTTTAGTTGATCTCAAATTTAAACAAGACAAGAGTCCCAACTTACGGCGGAAGAATCTTTCAAAATTATTTTAAAAATACGCTAAGAGATTTTCATGTATTATCTATACTACTACAAGACACGTTACAAATCATTACCAACTTCAGGGTACCGAAGCTTGATTGGTTCATGCTTCATAAAAACCTTCAAAGTAAACTGTAAATTTAATATATTACAAGACTTGGGTTTACACACCCCAAAACAGTAAAACATGTAGTCATACTTATTTTACAACCCATGGTGACATGATCAAATTAGCCTTCAAAATTTCATGTAAATGTACAACATATAGATCATGTACAAGTCCCAAGATTTATGCAAACTATAGATGCCTATATGCAAATATGATCTTCCCATACAGCTCACAAAAACCCTGTCTCTAATGGCCAGCTGCAAGTATGAAACGACCCCAAAAATGCCCGAAAATGTGCTTCGAAAACACCTATAATTGTAATTTCCATATATCTCAAAATCCGTGCATGATTTCGGAAATTCGACTTCATATTCTTATTCAGGGGTTCAAATTGAGTGGGAAATGGGTCTAACCC
>JAJOOO010000649.1:0-41036 GCA_029582685.1 Solanum piurae | reverse complement strand
TTTGCTGAAGCTTGTGAGCTGTTTGATGTATTGTTTTGATATATACCTGCTTTTAGTTTTGGTATAGATATCATGGTGGCCTCGACGGCCCAATCAGGACTTATGTGCTAGTTGGCTATTTATTTATATGATCTCTTAGGAGTAGCTGTTTCTTTTATAAATCAGTTGACAGGGACCTTGCCGGCCGAGGGGAAATAATTTTTGGGGTTTCTCTCTTTTCTATATTTCCCGGCTATAACTAGACATTTTGGAAAATCCCTTTAGCTAGAACAATCGTTGTCTAACCCTCCCCCCCCCCGGCAAACAAAGTACGCACTTTAGAGTCATTTTACATCGTTTCAACACTACAACACACATATCCCCAGGATATACCCAGACTCCCACACGGTTATCAGTTGGTCGCAGTGCACATCCATATTTCTCGCTTACGAACCACATCGTAATTTATCTAGACCCTTTCACGTAATCTCGTGATGACTTTCTTTTTGCAACAAATTTCACGACACTCAAGCAGTTACGACTTGCAAATAAGTCCAAATTCTTTAATTAGTTCATTCCATAGACGACCGTTACTGATCATCTATGCCTTACACGACCCCTAAGGCGAGATGCCAATTGGAACTTTCTCAGTTCCAATTAACTTGCTTGTGTCCTTTCAGTCAAGTTTACGACGTCTAGTTCACTTCGTTGAGATACCAATTGGACTCAAATCATACCACAAGCGACAATAGTAGCAAGCGAGCCCCACAAAACTATTAATTTCAATCATAGAACTTGGTCGAACCCAATTATTAACTGCTTCAATCTTTAACTGATGGTAACCAGACCTTAAATCAATCTTAGAGAAAATCGATGCACTTTGCAATAGGTCAAAAAGGTCATCTATCCGAGGCAATGGATACTTGTTCTGAATGGTGACTCTATTCAATTTTCGGTAGTCTATACACATCCTCTCTTGCTAGCGACTGTGTTACCACTTTTGTTGCTCTAGTTCGGACCATAGAGTGAAGGAGGAAAGATACAAATTTGTATCATCCAGATACCAATTGGATTCAAGTCAAAGCACGAAAGGAGTAGAAAGAAGTGAGTTTTTCCTATACTCCTATAGCCTCTCGAAGAAAAGTACGGACGTCATCGTACCGTTTCGCAAGACTCTACTAGACTCGTTTTGGTACAATGAGATCAACGAACCTAGGGATCTGATACCAACTTTGTCACGACCCAGACCGTCGTGATTGGCACCCACACTAACCATCCGGTGGGAGAACCATTACTACAACCCAAACTAACAAATTTTATGAAAACTAAGGCATTTAAAGATACAGAAGCAAGTTTAAATGATAATAAAAATGGAGTCCCCATAAACTTCAAGGTTTTTAACAAATAACCAACCAAACTAATGCGGAAGAACAACCCTTAGAACCTGAAAGTCAGTGTACCAAAACTTTACTAACGACAAGTCTAACAACAAAGGGTACAACCCCAAAACTAAACAACACCTTAAACAAAAGTTTGAGTCTGAAAAGAGTGGACTTAAACAAGAAAGATCCATGGCAGCCTGAAAGAACTGGCTCACCCTTGAATCCGGTCACGCTCAATAGTCATCTAGCTGAAGTCTATCAATAGCCACCTAAAGATGCCATATACTCAACAAAGAAAGATCAAGTGCAGTATCAGTACACAACCACATTGTACTGGTAGGATCACGCGGCTATCCCAATAAGTGAAACACATGCAAGTAAGCACAACATTATAAAACAACCATATACCGAACATATACAATATTAGTCATCTTTTCAAGAGCAATGTAGCATTCCACATTCTTAATAATACACATTAGTTATCAATTTAGAGCAACATACAGTCTTCCAATATCAATCATCATTAGATATGACCGGAATCATCACAAGTAGATACACAACACAATTCAATGGTCCTCTCACGGAACCCAATTCAATGATCCTCTCATGGAACCCACACCCAAACTGTTAGCATACCAGAACGGGGTATCCGATCCCATGTTTATGCCAGAACGTGGCAATCGATCCCATGTTTATGCCGAAACGTGGCAACCGATCCAAGTTAGTGTGTTGGAACGCAACACCCGATCCATTCAACAAGCCACAATCAAAATTACAATGTACATTCTCATAATCATACAATCAATTCATTATTTCATGGCATACAATTATTCAATCAACCTTATTTACGTGTAGTGTGATCAATAACACAACATTTTCATACATACATGCATCATAATATAGTCATTGCAAACATATATCACACAAGCATGAAATCACAACCATCACTTGCCTCAAATCCAAGCTGGAATTCCCAAGGCACTTGAATCTTCCTTTTTCGGATTCTTTCCGCTTGTTCTAGGTCTACAAACAATTAATATACGCAAGGATCAACAATCAAAGGTCTAATTATTCGGATTATAACAAACCCAATAACCCTAGACCAACTCAAGATCCTAATACACAGATTAGGGCTTTTTCCACCATAATTTCTAGATCAAAACTCTCCAACATCAATAATTACCCACGAATTTACATTCTACAGATAGAAAAATAGATTCAGGGAGTTAAAACCCTACCTTTAGCCTCAAGAATGGTTGAAAACTGTCAAGAAAGCACTTGGGTTCGTTCCTTAGCTCTCAAGTTCTAAAATTGCAAAATAAAATATTTTTGGGGTTTTTTTTCGACTTTAAGTCACGTTTGTCCCACCACATCGGTCTCACCCCACTACAGCGGGCCCGCCCTGGTGGCAGAAATCCCGCTACAGCGGCTTGCACAGAACAATGAGCAATTTTAATAATTACAATACCCCCATTTCACAACACACCTTCCACCAATGACACTCATAAATTATCCGTTCACGCCAAGATCAATTTCGGGAGTTCTACTCACCCGAATTCAATTCCGTAGAGTCGTACGGGTTCCTTAACGTCTTAACTATCTATTCATGTAATCAAAAATCATTTTGGGAGTTCTACTCACCCGAATTCAATTCCGTAAAGTCGTACGGGTTCCTTAACGTCTTAGCTATCTATTCATGTAATCAAAATCATAATTAAATCACCCAGTTGTTACCAGATTTTTCTAGATTTTACTGACTTTGATTTCGTTCAAATCTAGACTAGGTTAGAAAATTTTAAGTTACTACCAAAAGTTTTCTGACCCCAATTTTTTCTCCATTGGCTTTTCTTTAACGACGAAATCAGGTCGTTACAATTATAAAGTATAGATATTTATGTTGGTTACAAACAATTACACTAATGATAAAAGGAGAATGTTCAAATTTAATTCTTTTTAATTATAGAAAGACATCATTCCTTTATAGATGGACTAAAAATAAAAGTGTGCCACATATATTAAAACTGATTAAATAATAAATTAGATAAGATGAGGTAAATTCTGAAATCCAAACTTATAATATCTAAATTATGAATTAACTTATACCAAAAATAAAATAAAGAGGAACATTAATTAAAAGAGTGAAAAGGTGAAAAATGATAGCATACTTTACATTTCATGAGAGATGGATCCTTATTGAGCAAATAATCCACCAATGGACTAATAATATATATATAAACCTTTTCACTTTACATAGATAAAAAATTATTAAACAAAAAAAACTATATATGTAATAAATTGAACCCCAATCCTTTCATCATTATTTCTATTGCAAATGGAAGGACCCGCTGATAGAGTTGGGCGGAGGAGACGTTACTTGTTATTAGGTCAGAGAGAGGTCCAATCACATCAGAATGAATAGTACAAAGCCCTTAATTAATTTTTGCAGAACTTTCAGCTAATAAAAAGACACAAAGCTATATGAAAATCGAAAGTCGATAGATCAAGGGATGACATAGTCATCTGGAACATAAAATGTGCTTGGATCTTCATTTTGAAGCCAACCAAATTTTTCCAAGAAAGGATTTTCTAGTGTGTTTGGTGGATAATTATGAATGCAATCTTCCCAAACATTTCCATCACCCAAATCTCTAACAACTTCCCATGAACAACTATTACACTTAAATCCAGCACCAAAACTAATCATAAAAACTTTATCACCTTTTTTTAGTCTCTTTTTAGCCTCCATGTAACCAAGAACATACCAAAGGCTACTAGCAGAAGTGTTGCCAAATCTATGTAATGTCATTCTTGCTGGCTCCAAATCATATTCACTTAGGTTCAAATTTGTACCTATTCCATCAATCACTGCTTTTCCTCCTGTATGAAGGCAAAAGTGATCTACACCTGTAAGGATGACAAAATTAGCTCGTAAAAATTATGATCCACTTAGGTTTGAACAAGTTAATAACCCTTATTTTATTAATTTAGTTTATTATGACTTGTCCAATTCAGCTTATTTAAAAAACTTAGGTTACTATGCAGTTTATACTAACCAATAAGAAACTTTATCTGAGTAGGTGTTTGGTCATAGTTTCCAAATATTTTTCACTTTATTCTGAATTTATGGAGTTGAAATTGAAGATTTTAGACTTTTTACAAAAAAAGTATTTGAGAGAAACATGTACTTAAAAATAACATTAATAGTGAAAAATGAATTGGAAAACATGTTCTAAAATCTGCTTTTTAAATTTGAAATACAAATTAAAGTTGAATTTAAAATTTCATAACCAAACACTGATTTTCAAATAAAATTACTTTTTCCCGAAGAGTTCTAAACCATTTTTGGAAAGGCATTTTCTTAATCTTATATGTTATATATAGTCACAAAATGTTTAATGGCCGAAAGGGTCCTAAAATATAGTCATTAATTGTTGTCCAAACTGCATATATACTTTGAGCTGTACATATTCTCACTTTAATTATTAAATATATACTAGTAGTTACTAAAAAATATATAAAGCCATAATAAAGGGGGGGGGGGGTTAATTTATTAGGTATTTTAAGGAATTGAGATATAACTCGGCTCATTTGACCCGTCCATATTTAACCCCCCTACGCACCTGTCTTGAAATTGATCATGGGGCGACGAGATCCAAGCTTTCTCGAATTATGGCTCAATATTCCCCAAGCAGTAGAGACAATTGCGAATCGAATAAGCTCTCGAATTGGAAGTATTTTTGGAGCAATTTCTTTCAGATTATCAACAAATGCCCTTGTTGCAGCCTTGGGAAGATTTTTATCAAGATGGAACCCTACCCTGCCTTGACCATCCTCTTTTTGTATGCAACAATTATATGACTCATTTTTTGCACCATGGTGTGTCCTAACTAGACATTTCAACTTGAACATAGCTTTATTTTTCAAATCCAATTTATTTGTCAAAATTATTGCACAACCACCTGATCTAAACAAACAATTAGCAAGAATCATAGATCTATCGTTTCCAGAATACCAATTAGGACTTAAAGACTCTGATGTCACAACTAATGCTAATTTATTCTTTTGAATCTTGAAAATATTTTGTACGATATTTATCGATATAACGCTAGCACTACACCCCATCCCAGTAAGATTATATACCTTAATGTCTTCCCTCAACTTGTAGTGATTGATAATTCTTGAAGATAATGAAGGCATAGTTGCAAGCATTGATATATTCACAACAAGTACATCAATTTGTGAAGGGGGAATTTTTGTTTTCTTGAAAAGTTTGTCAATACTATCATGAAAAAACTCATCCATTTCTGAAATACCATCATTATAAGTTGGACATTCTTCACGACCAAAAAAGACCATTCTTGGTGCATATGTTTGTTCACCTATGCCAGAGCTTACTATGGCTTTAAGAAGAAATTTGTACTCATTTAAGCCAAGATTCTTGTTTCTTCTAATCACTTCACCACAAAATCTTGTGCTAAGCATTCTATCATCGGTTGGTTTGTAGCATTGGTAGTCTAAAATGTAACAAGTTTGGTGCCTTTTTTGATCTATCATCTTCCATATTATGAAGAATAGGCAAAATATTGGGAGGCTATATAAGACGATGGAAATGGAATCCATGAGTAAGAGAAGGGAGGGGAAGTAGGTGTGTTTAAACGTTTGTCCAATTGAGTTCTATTATGAGGAATTTATATCCAACTTTTATGTATAAAAAAGACTAGGTATAATTCTTAATAAATACTCAAACTTTTGGGACTGATAAGAAAATATTTCAGCTTTAAGTATGTATATCTAGATATCTCAACTCATTTTTTCTATGTCAGTTGAACACTTCAACTTGAAAAAATGATTATCTAGAAACATGTCCAAAATTTATATGTCACGTCAGCATCGGATCTCCACAAAACAAAGTAAGGACGACTTGGCGTGTATAGTTATTAGTTGAGATCAAGTGGATGTGTCTAGATATATATTCTCAAAGTTGGAGTACTGTTTACTTGCCCGTTGAGGCCAAATTTAAGTGTCTGATTATGTACGATGTGTACATTTTTTTAATTCATTCAATTTTCAATAATTGATTGAGGAACGGACCCACCCTATGTAAACACTGCTTTGTTGAAATTTTTTAGTATTGTGTATATATATATATGAAAAAATAAAAATATTACTACAAACAATAATAATGACATTGCTTGAACAACTGAGCTTCTTGGCTCGTTGGTTTGCAGCTCGATTTGCATTTTCATTCTTACTAGTGTGGCTGAGTACGAGCCTCAAAAAGACCAGCTTTGGCTTTTATTTTTGGGACATTTTCAGAGAAAAGTTTAATACCATAGGGATTCAAACCTCTAACCTCCTATTCATAGTTAAATTAGGTTAAAATTAACCAGTTGCACTAGAATATTTAGTACTATTATTGAGGAGAATTATATTAGTTTACTTGATTCATGTTTTATTAATACATTTTAAATAGTTTTTATTAATATAATGTTGTTATATCAATTATTTATTGTTTATTATTTTTTAGATATCAACACCGCTTACAAAAAATCTTACATATATACATCACTGAAGTCAGAATTTAAAGTTTATTAGTTCAGATTTCAATCCATTTAAATAATCGAATTTTAATAATTTATGCATGTTAAATAAAAAAAATTAAATACGAAGTTTGGACCACCAAATTACTAAATTTGGTATGTACCTTGATCTCTAACCCCCTCGCCCCTATTGATACAAGCTTACAACCAACAATTGTATCACTTTATGTATGGAAGAGGAAATATTTTTGTCAACGTTCTTAATTAGCTATCCACAGTTTGATTTAGGGATGACAATGAAACAATGCATATGCAGAGAGAAGGACATAGTTAAAGTTTTTATTGGGGTGGGGTGGTTGGGTTGGGTTCAAATATTTTTTTTAATAAATTATATTGAGCAAGCTGGTTCATAGAGTGAAAACTTAATTCTTATGATCTTAAATTAAAATTTAAAATCTTGAAAAATTGTACGCTAATCAATATTATTCTTTTTTCGCTGACAATAGCCGGTCATAAATATAGTTTCAAAGTAATTCGATTTATAATTAAAATGCTACCCCTCTATAAATTTATAATTGGAAGAATGATTTATTATTGTTGAAAGTAATAGCAGTATAGACGTTACCATTTAATCAAGAAGTCAATATATGTTTCAAAGAATAGATTTGGACAGTGCTATCATTGCTAAGATTTTATAGAAATAAAGAGTTTGTTTAATTTTAAAAAAAATCTAATTAGAAAGCAGATAATTATCTTTTTAAAAAGTTAGGTACATTTTCTAGAATTTCTTTTTAGTAAATCATGCGTCTGGATTCAAATAGAGTGGATTGAAAATGATAAAATTATGTTTTGTGAGGTAGGATGGACTAGGCTAAAATCTCGGCATATCCACACGATTTGTCCCACAATCGCTCCATCTTGTCCTATTTGCTATCCCTAAAATTGATAGACAAAATCTGCGGTGGAATAAATTAGCTTATTATTAACATTTAAATATTGACATTGTTTAGCATTAATTATATTATAAAGATTGAGATTAAAGTTCAGTTGTCATTGTTTGTCGCTGAAGAACCCACAATTTGTCCATTTTAACATTTTTGCTTTACAAAGGTGACTTTTTCGATTCTGAATTCTATAATTATTTATATTATATTATTGTTGTTAAATAATTATAAAAAATTCTTTATTTTCTGTAGTGTAATGATATAAATTGAACTTAAATGCAAATATATAATCATTGAAAATTTATATATTTTTTCTGTTTTATATTAGTTGATCACTTTTCATTTTGCACGGTGTTTAAGAAATCGTAAATAAGAAGATAATTTTTATTAGTTTATCTCTTAAAAAACTTCTTGAAATTTTTACAAACAAATATGAATAGTTTTAAAAAGAAGTAATTGCAAAGATAATATAGAGAATATTTGATCCATGTTTTCTTGATTTAGTAAGGTGGACAACTAATATAAAATAATTATTTTTAGTATGACGATAACTAATATGGAATAGATATAATAACTGATCAACTTGTTTGTGCTAAGACATATTTGTAACTTTTCTTTTCCACAAATAAAAAAAACCATGAGATACTATTGATACTTCATTAGTTACGGTGTAAAATAATGTATTATCAAGATTTGGAGAAAAGAACGAGGTTGGTGAAAGGAGCAGAAATGAACAAAGATGGTTATGGAGTGGTAAGTAGTTATTTATTTTTAATCAGAAGTTTTAAGTTCGAGTTTTTTTTATAAATAAAGTTGTCTTTGTTAAGAAATATTTTACCTCTCAAAGTGAGACTTTTCTATGCGAATCTAGACTTAGAGCCCATTTGACTTGCCTTAAAAAAAAAAAAAACTTAAAAATAATTTTTAAAAAGTCGAACATTAGTAACTTTTAAATTAAAAAATGAAAAATTAGGGCAATATCTACTTTTAACTTTTTAAAGTTATTTTAAACTATTTTTGACTTTGCCAAATATTTTCAAAAGCTAAAAATAACTTAAAAGTAGGTTTGATCAACTTTTAAGTCAATCAAAACATGTTCTTAGTCAGACTCTAATGTGGATATCAAACACCGAATGAAAAACCAAAAAAAAAAGAAGCATGAATAGTAAATATTCATTTATTCTTAATAAGAAAACATTGAGTTTGAATTCTACCGGATATAAAGTCATCTTTATTTTGAGAATTTTATTTCTCCCATGTGAAACTTCTGTTGTGAACCCAAATTAATCAAACATTAATAAATATAAATTAAAAGAAAAAAAGTAAAGAGAAAGAACAGCTCATTAATACATATCACCAAACTCAATAAAGAAGAAGCAACTCAAAACCATTTATTGCCCACAAAATAATCTCAACTTCTAAATTGAAAAAACTTGTCACCATCAGCATTCATTCCTAGGGGGTCTCAGTCTGTCCTTTTTGGTGAGAGTGAATTAGTTATTTTTTTGGGAAAATGGTATGAAATAGTAAATTATTAATTTAAATTAAATGTTATAACTATAATTTATTTTAATTGTAATTTACAGTAAATATCTCAATTTTTTGTCATATGATTCGATATATAATTAGCCATTTTTGATATATAATTAGTCATTTTATATATTTTGGTATAAAATGTATAAAATGTGTTTGTGTTGTATAAAAGCGAGAGAAAAATGTATATACAAATACAAATATATATATTTTCGCCCTATACACTTATAATTATATAATTACAGATCTTATTATACAAATTATAATGTATAAATGAATTTATACAAAACTGAACAATTTGTATAAAACTGGATGTTTCTAGTGAATTATACAAATCAAAAGCTTCATAGCAAACATAAAATTTGCTATGCAGTGCAATTATGCAAACTACAGCTATAACATACAAATATGCAGTGGCGTAGCCAAATTTTTTACGAAGGGTGTCCAAAAATTTCATAGCTACTAAAATAATTTAATGAGTGGGTGCACTTAAATTTTGTAAATCAAACTACGTAACATTAATGATTAATTTTTTTAATTAAAAAATATATCAATTTTTTTGAAATCAAACTACATATCAGTTTAGAATGAAATCACTTTTATGCATCAAGATTTCACGAATCTCTGATAACTAACAACGAGAAATAAAAAATAAAGAGTAGAATCAAACGAGTTATATTAAAATAATTAAATAAGATTTGCTTATTAACATTAAATTAAATAATTACTTTTAAATTTTATTTAAATTTTTAATGAAAAGAAAAAAATCAAAAGTCAAATAACATATTTAGGGGAATCAAACCCGCGCAGATGAGGTCGCAAATGACTTAGCTTGAGTTGAACGACTAAAATCACTAAGCTAAAAAACTATATTATTTTTTCAAAGGTGTCCAAAATGTGTTATTTAACCATTTAAAGTATCATTTTACTTATAAATACAGTGTAATTTTCTGATGAAGGGTGTCCAAAGGATAGCTACGCCCCTGCAAATATGATTTTTATGTTTACTATATGTGAAAGTTGCTCTATTTTTTTTATTTAAAAAGAAAATATATATTTTCTGTTTTAATTTATAAAATGTAATTTGATCAAATACAAATTTTTTTAAAAAATATTAGAAATTTATAATTTAAAATATATCATAAATATTTATATATTTATATGACTACAAATTATCTCATTTAATACAATATTCAGCTCTCTGAAATTTTCATTTAAATTTTGCAATAAATTTGATTAGAATTTAGATGCAACATTCATTTTCATGTTAAATTATTGATTCTTTCTAAAATCTACAGAAATTTAATACATGTGAACAGAAGTGGGACCGTAGATGGTTTGTCCTCAAGTACATTTATCGTTTCTCCGTTTATTTTTATTTATCATTTTTTTATATAAAATTAAAACATATATTATTTCATATCTTTTCCTCAATATTAATTATTTAGTTTTCAAATAACTTCTTAAGACCTAAAATTAAATATTAATTAATATAAATATTATGATAAAATACTCATATTAATTGTTATTTATTGATTAATTTGCAAAGTGCAAACTAAACAAATAAAAGTGGACTGAGTGAATAATTAATGGCAATTGGAACAATATCACCCTGTTAAGAAAATATTAAAATTACGCCTTTTCATTAAATATTTATTTTATTGAGACATAAACATAGATTTTAAAAATAATTATTAATTAAGAAAATAAAATAAATTTAATTAATGTTATTTTAGATTTTGAGCTGACAAATAATTTGAGAGGATAGAGACATTTCAATAATCTTCATGACATTACTTTAATTAGTTGGTCATTCAATGGTTGGTTGGTTACATTAATTTCTCATACATTCAAGAAACTTCTAGCTGTACCATAAATAAAAAATCGGGAAATAATATTTTTATGGATTAAATGGATGTATATAATAGTTTACTTAGGAAGAAATTTTAAGTGGAATAAATATATATTTATGTAGGTATATCATATAGGCGCGTAAAATAATAAAAATAAGGACAAATAACTTTTCTTTTCTTTTTTGGTTAAAACATGGATTGCATAAATAAAGATTATTAAACAGAATTTAGTACATTACTGGATGGGGCATTCCCCGTAGTCGAATGTTGTGTCAAGGTATGACTTTGAGAATCAGTATTACAAACATGAATGATCCTAGTAGAAAAAGTTTCATCGATGTTTGCTTGCAAAGCTTCCTTAGCAAACATCTGCGAAACTTCCCATAAACCAACATCTTCACGGCTTTCCGTCCCTGCGCCTTCTTTAGCTAGCGCATTCGCTACTTTGTTCTGCTCCTTGTACACATGTGTTGGGGTTGAGATTCCTAGCTGGTCCATCAACAAACTGCATTCAAAGAGGATGTTAGTTTAGAATAAATGTCCATTAAGGAGTATTGAGATAATAGTCATGGAGTCAATATTTAATTCCAATAGTGTTATCCCTTTTTGTCTGGCCAGTTTTAGGCCATGGGAGAAGTGCCATGAGTTAAGCTTGGGTGGGCTTGTTTTTTGCTGAAGCCCATAGCCACTATCTAGTATGGTTTCAGATTACACCTCACATGTTGTCACAATCCGAGTCTACATCCTGGACGTGGCCGGCACTCGAGAATCATTGTTGGTCCCTAAGCGAACCCTCATCCTGGCGGACTACAAGAGGAAGACTAATTCAAGCATACATAAGCTTAAAACTGAATTAAATTCATTCAACTCAAATACTCAACTGTAAGAATTCTAAAATATTCAAAAGAAAGTAAATACAGAAAAACTCCTCAACTATGTCTATCTCTGAAGCCTCTACTATCACAGAAGGATATCGGGAGAAAACCCACGACATCTCCAAACTACCAACTGTAAGGTAAAGGTGAAGTCCTCCAGAATATAAGAAGGCTCACCGAAGCTAACTGAAATATCACATGACCTCAACAAAACGCTTGTTGACGATCCTGATTACATGTATCTACATCATGAAACAATGCAAGCGAAATGACGTCAGTACATTGAATGTACGAGCATGTAAGAGTAATTCTAAAGCACAAACATAAGTTTGAACTCATAAAAAGGAAACATACTTACCTCGTCTCATCTCACTCAACTCGACTCAACTCAAGAATACTCAACTCAACTCAAGGATACTGAACTCAACACAAGGATACTCAACTCAACTCAAGGATACTCAGCTCAACTCAAGGATACTCAACTCAACTCAAGGATAAAACAACAATAAAAGATTCAATATATGGAAAACTTTTTAAAAACAATAGATAATAACTCAATTGTATGTAAAAATACAATAATAACTCATTTGTATTTAAGAATACAATAATAACTCAATTGTATGTAAGAACACAATAATAACTCAATTGTTTGTAAGAAAACAATATAACTCTTATTTGGGAGATTCTTTAACCGACAAACATCACTATGAGCTATGTGATGATACATCGTCTCGCCCACGCTGCCAGAACTGTCCTATACCTTTCTAGAGTATAATATATCCTCAACTAAGTGGATCCACTAAGCTATGCTTAAAAAAATAATAAGGAATCATCTAAAAAGTATGACCCTTTACCCACGTTGGCATACATGGTTTATGAGGACTTTGAGTTATCTGAACTCGTCCTCATATCGGTGTTCACTACTACTCCCAATAATATATAATCATGCTCATATGTTTAAAAACATAACTCTTCATCTGTTTTGAGATAATTATTCAAACTACCCTCTTAAAAGAGGTAGCTGCTCTTGAAATATCTTTTAAACTCATAACTCATTTAGAAATCTCAGTTTCTCTTTTATCAATATGAAAATTGATACCTCTGGGTATACATATGTCACGCCCCGAGCCTACACCCTGGACGTGGCCGGCACACGAGAACCATTGCTGGCCCCAAGCGAACCCTTGGCCTGACTTAACTCTTAGCGGAAGACTTACTCAACAATAAGAGAACTTTAAAAGTAAGGCTTTAACTTAAGATAGCTAACTCAAAATATTTAAAGAAACATTTGCTGGCCAAAACGACAACTCAAGTCTATAACATAACATCTTAAATGAACAACAGTCATGAACTAATGTTGTCTAACTGTCTATGAAGCCTCTACTAACTGAAATGGACGTCAGGACAAGACCCGCGACATCAAATAACAAAATAAAATGATTGAAAGTAAATAAGGGATCCTCCGGAAGTAAGAAGGCTCACCAATAACTCTGGAACTCAACTGGATCAATGAAGAGCTGGATGCTAATCCTGGTTACCTGTATCTGCACATAAAAGATGCAGGCCAAATGGCGTCAGTACATGGAATGCACGAGCATGAGAGGGAAAATCTAAAACAAGACGTAAGCTTGAACTGGAACTGAAGAAACACTTACCTCGTCTCAACTCAACTCAACTCATTTCAATATAAAGCAATAGAAATAATGCAGTATAAAGAAAAACTTTAAAACATGTAGATAACAACTAAATTAATGTAAAAAATACAATATAAACTCTGTTTGTATGCAAAAATACAATGTAAAATCTATTTGGGAGATTCTCTAACCGACAACCATCACTATAAGCTATGTGATGATACAACGTCTAGTCCACTCTGCCAGAGCTATCATATACTTTACCGTGGTATAGAACTCCTTAACTTAGTGGATCCACTAGTCTATGATAAAAAGCAATAAGGGAATCATCTAAAAAGTATGACCCTTTTCTATCCACATTGGCTACATAGTTTATGGGGGCTGTGAGTTGTTAGAACTCTCCCCCATATCGGTGCTCAATACTACTCCCAAATTATACTTAGCTCATTATGTTTTAAATAAAAAAATTCCTCTTCCTCAACTTAGAAATTATTACTCAAAAGGTTTTCTCTAAAAAGAGCTAGTACCCATGAACTCTTTTTGAAAATCGATGTTTCCTCGTTTCTTAATTTCTCTGAGGAATACTTAGTTCCCATATAACATTTTAAAGAAAATGAACTCAACTCTACTCTTCCTAAAACTCAAATGCTCAAGTCATAAAACAAGTTTAAAAGGTTTGTAAAAGACTCTTAAAATGACTCGAAGAACTCTCAAGACTTGATTCTTAGCTCTACCTTGAATTTGAATTATGAATTCAAGGTAATGATTCACGATGTGAATGATTTCTAGATGTTTAGAAGTAGATTAGTGTATTTAGAATCAATAGGGAGTTAAGGTACACTTTAGGAGAACTTAGACGGGTAAAACGACGGAAAAAGGGTGGGGGCAGGCGACCCTGGCGCACTGCTGGCTCCCCTAAACTTCAGAGACTCCATTTTGGCGCACTGCTGAAGTGCCACGCTAGACCTGCTGGCGCATCTGGGGCGTGCCGCACCACCCTTCCCCAGCCAATTATGACGAATTTTTCTACTCATTTTCTGACCTTAATTCGACTAGAATCGATTTCTTATCTCAAATTATCCTTAGATTCAATTACCCAATACAAGTATACGTGAATCTACTAAAAACTACCTCAAATCGATAACTCTTATCTCAAGAACTCATCAAAACCTTAACAATCAAGATTACGAATGAACTTCATGAAAACTCATCAAGAACTGAAATCCTTCAACTTTCAAGAATGAAATTACGCTGAAAATAACATGATTGGCGTGTGGGTGAACAAATCCAACACTATGAGAACTCACATACTTCTTAGGGATCACACCCTTGGCAAAATCCTCGACAAAACTCAAGAATCTTGACATACACCTTGAACTTTTCTCCTTTTCTCCTCTTCTTGAACTCCTCTCAAAACCCTAAGCGTAATTTGATTTGGGAAAACAGAACAAAATCAGTTTATACCCCTAATTATTTACTAAAAATGCTTAAATCTGAAAGGGTAAGGAAAATACCAAAATACCCCTAATATTTTCAGGTAACTTTCCTTAAATGGACAGCCTGACTTCAAACGGGGATATCTCCCTCATACAAGCTCGAAAATTAGCAAACTCAGCGGCGTTGGAAAGAGGATTAAAAGATGTTTCATTTGATAATTTATGGGCCACCTAACTCATCATGTACTAAAAGTTATGATCATTTGAAGTTGACCCAAAACTCCTAACTCATGCATAACTTGCAAAATTTCAGATTTTTCTATTTCCAATTTAGTTCTCTCTATTTTTAGCTCTTTTAAATACCGAGGTGTTACAACATAGTCCCCTTATAGTCTTACTCAATTCATACTTGAAAACTCTTTCTCAAAAACATATCAAAATCATAGGGAATGCATACTGCATAAACATTGATGGTATATCTATATACCATAATGCTCATATATTGATGGCATACTCGATTGTCATACTAATCATGTTTTAGAATCTCTTTTCTCAAAACTCATCTTTACTTTCTCAAAACTCATCTTTACTTTATCAAAACTCAGTTTAAGAACTCAAGTGTTGGCTTTAAAAAAGTTTTTCAAAATTTATAACTTAAATCATAGGGTTCATGTGGAATTATGGACATGAATGACTCAACTCAGGGATATTAATAGCAATAAGGAAACTCAGTACTTAGAACTCAAGACTCAAGAACGCAAGGAATCAAGAACTCGAAACTCATAACTCAACGATATTTCTCCTCTCAATGATACTCAATTTATGGAGTTCATGCGGAATTATGGGCATGAACAACTCGACTCAAATATCTTAATTACAATATAGAATCGTGAATACAACTCTTCTCATCCTCATACTCATTTACTCAAGTCTTGAAATAAGTTATACATAATTGTAGAAGACTTCTCGAAAAGACTCAAAGGAATTTCTTGAATTTTATTCTTAACTCTACCTTGAATTTGAATTATAAATTCAAGAACTATTATTAGGATATATAGGATCTCTTAATGATTAATGTAGTGTTAGATAGTTATAATCAGGAAGAGAGTGAAGATATGGTTTAAAATAACTTAGACAGAAAAAAATAGAAGAGGAATAGAGGCAGGCGACCCTGGTGCAGGGTACCAGCCCCAATCACCTGCAACCCTTTTCTGACACACTGCAGGCGCATTGCCCCAATCCACCTGACGCTATAGGGGTGCATCACCCCAACCCCTCTGGCGCTATGGGGTGCGTCACTCCTTCTCAAACCCAGAAAAAGTTTGACGAATTTTTCATCTCAAATTTTGTCCCTAATTCACCTAGAATCGATTAATTTCTTCCAAACTCTCTTAGATTCGTATACCTAACATAAGTAAACAATAATATACTCAAATATCCTCAAGAATGACCCTCAAACACAAAACCCTTGCCTTAAGAACTCGTCAAACTCCAATAATAAAGATTGAAGAACAAAACTTCAAGATAACTCATCAAGAACTTCAATACGCAGATTTCATGGACCAATTTGATAAGGAAACTCATGATAAGCGTGAGGGTGAACAAACCCGTCACTATGAAAGCTTACATACCTCGAAAAAGTCCAATTCTTGGTGAAAATCCTCAAGCTCGCAAGAATCTTGAACGTTCTCCTCTTCTCCTCTTGAACTCCTCTAAAAAACCCTAAGCATGTTTAGGAATGACTAAAATGGATTCCAATCAGTTTAGACCCCTAAATATTAACAAAAATGATCTGGGCTAGTGGTGGGTAAGGAAAAGACCAAAATACCCCTCCTTAAAATGAATGAATTGTCTTAACTAGTCAGGCTGCACTCAAACACACATATCTCCCTCATCCAAACTCAAAATTTAGCAAACTTGGCGGCGTTGGATAAAGGACTCAAAGACCTTAGCTTTGATATCTTATAGGCTACCTAAATCATCATGAGCTGAAAGTTATGATCCTTTGAAGTTGACCCAAAACATAAAAGAACTTATGGATGACTTGAATGAATTTATTTTTAGTTCTTTTTGGAATTCGATATGCTACATCTAGTGAACTTAACACCTAATAAAATTTAAAATTTCTCAGTAAAATCTTATTCACAAATGAAGAATAGAATCAGGCACTACATTGGCCTTACCAGGATGGTAAAGCACATTCATATCGTAGTCTTTGAGGAATTCAACCATCTCCTCTGACAAAGATTCAACTCTTTCTAAGTGAACACATACTGTAGGCTTTTATGATCTGTGAATATATCAACATGAACACCATATAAGTAGTGTCTCTAAATCTTTAGGGCAAATACTACGGCTGCAAGCTCGAGTTCATGAGTCGGGTAGTTCTTCTCATGGACCTTAAGCTGTCTAGAAGCATAAGCTATATATGACCTTACCTCGCTGCATCAACACAAAACCTAGGCCGACCCTAGATGCATCACAATAAATTACATACCCATCTGAACCATCTGGTAGAGTCAAGATAAGAGTTGTAGTCAACCTAGTCTTCAGTTCTGAGAAGCTTTTCTCACACCCATCTGACCACTGAAATTTGACCTTCTTCTGAGTCAACTTGGTCAATGGGGAAGCTATGGATGATAATCCTTCAACAAATCTTCTGTAATAACCGGCCAAACCCAAGAAATTTATGATATCTATTGGAGAGGTAGGTCTGAGCCAGTGTTGTACTGCCTCAATTTTCTGTGAATCCACTCGGACCCCTTCGCTAGATACCACTTGACCAAGGAAAGTGACTGACTATAACCAGAATTCACATTTACTGAACTTAGCGAATAACTGGCGATCTTTGAGACTTTGCAGAACAACTCTCATATGAGTCGCATGCTCCTTCTCACTTTGAGAATAAATGAGGATATCATGAATAAAGACGATGATGAACAAGTCCAAATACTATTTGAACACCATGTTCATTAAATTCATGAAAGCTGCAGGAGCATTTGTTAGTCCAAAAGACATAACTACAAATTCATAATGACTATACCGAGTTTTTAAAGTTGTCTTCGAAATGTCACTATCTCTGACTATAAGCTGATGATAGCCGGATCTGCGGTCTATCTTAGAAAAGCAACTAGCACCCTAAAGTTGGTAGAACAAGTTATCAATCCTGGGATGGGATACTTATTCTTGATGGTAACTTTGTTTAACTAACGATAGTCAATACACATTCTGAGAGAATCATCTTTCTTTTTCACGAACAACACTAGAGCACCCCATGAAAAGATACTAGGTCTGATGAAGCCCTTATCTAAAAGGTCTTTCAACTGCTCTTTCAATTCCTAAGCTCGACTAGAGCCATTTTGTAAGGAGGAATTGAAATGGGCTAGGTATCTGAGAGGAGATTTATTCCGAAGTCGATTTCCCTTTCGGGAGGAACTCCAGAAAGATCTTCTGGAAACGCTTCTGAAAACTCATTTACTACTGGAGTGACTCAAGAGTTGGGGTTTTTGAGTTTGAATCCTTAAGCCGAACAAGATGGTAGATATACCCTTTGGAAATCATTTTTCTGGCCTTAAGGTAAGAGATGAATCGACCCATAGGCACTGAGCTACTCCCTTCCATTCTAAGACTGGCTCATTTGGAAACTGAAACCAAATGATTCTAGTTCTACAATCGACTGAGGAATAACAAGAATGTAACCAATACATACCTAAAATGATATTGAAATCTATCATTTCTAACTCTACATGATCAGCTGAGGTGAATTTTTGAGAGACTGTGACAGGACAATTTATGTATACTTGTCTAGCTATAACTAGGACACCAACTGAAGTAGAGACTGAGAAAGGTTCTGAAAGATTTTCTGGACTGACACCAAAGTTGACTACTATATATGGAGTTACAAAAGACAGTGTAGCCCCTGGATCTAACAATGCATAAACATCTAAATGAAAGACTCGTAACGTACTAGTGACCACATCAAGAGAATATTCCTGGTCCTGGCGAGCCTGGAGAGAAGACAACCTTTTCTGGAGCTGACCACCACCCGTACCAGAAGAAGAACCCTACTGAGGTTGGAAACCTCCTTTCCCATGTTTGGCAGAAGGACACTCCTTTAACCTATGGCCAGACTGACCACACCCAAAGCATCCTTCCCTGCCTACAAGACACTCCCTCGGATGGTTCTTACCAAACTTTGGACAAGTCAGGAAAGTCCTGTTACCTGAAGACTCCCTTGAGACTTAGAGCCTAATGACCCACCTTTCTGATCCTATCGAAACATGAGCGATGGAGCACTAGCTGATGAAGGTGCTGGGGCAGTAGACCTCTGCTGAAACTGCGAGCGATTTCCACCACCCAATTTCTACTGAGAGTATTCATAATTCTCTATTCTAGCCTTCTTGTTGTCCTTAGCCATTTCCCTAAGCTTATCTCCCTCAACCTGCTGAGCATGGGTCATAAGCCTATATATATTCATATCCTCTAACAGCATAACATCCCTGCACTCTGTCTTCACCAAGTCGGATACCCCAAACAGAAACTTACTCATTTGTGCCCTTGGATCGGCAATCATGTGTGGAGCATACCTGGAGAGTTAGGTGAACTTAAGTCCATAATCTTGGATTGACATAGTACCCTGCTTGAAATTCATAAACTCTTGTGCCTTAGCTTCTTTCAATTCCCTTGGGAAGAACCTATCCAAAAAAGCTCTAGTTAAACACTCCCAGGTCATATGAGTTGTATTTGCACCTCAATTTTCTTTCCACTGAGTGAACCAAATGTGAGCTACACCCTTAAGCTGGTAGGATGCAAACTCCACCCTATCATTACCAGTCACTTACATCACTCCAAATTTTTTCTTAACCTCATCAATGAAGTTCTGTGGGTCCTCACCAACTTTCAACCCTAGAAACTCAGGTGGATTCATCTGAATGAAATCTCGAACCTTAGTTGCAGTTGATCCAGCATTAGTGTTTGTAGGAACTAGATCATCTCATACCCCTGGCAAGGTATAGGATGGGCCTTTGCAACATGCGGTGGGACGTTGTATCATTGCTAGGCTCATAGTAATGGTTGTCGATTAGAAAAACTCCCCACAATTTAAAGAATATAATTTTCATATTGATTTTATTACATATCTTATTGTAAAGCTTAAATGGTTTTCACTTCATGTTCATGTATTGATTCAGTTGAGTATCTTTCGGTCATTCAGTTCTGTTATTTTTTAACTCAACCATATTACATACTCGTACATTCCATGTACTTATGTCATTCGACCTGCATCCTTTTATGATACAGATATAGGTGTTCATGATTATCAACATATGCTTCGTAAAGATCACTCTACACTCCAGTTAGCTTTAGTGAGCCTCATTGTATTTAAGAGGAATTCATAGTTACTTTCTAGTTAATAGTTTTGAGGTGTCTTGGGTCTTGTCCCGACATCCTTCCTTAATAGTAGAGGCATCATAAATAGACAGTTTTGGAGAGTCTTTCAGTTTCACATATTTTATTTAAAATTAATCCTTCATACTTAATATATTTAGTGAAGTTTTGAGATTTAGTAAGTTGTTTTTAAATGGTTCTTTCAATTTGACGCTTATGTATGCTTGAATTAGTCTTCCCCTTGTAGTAAACGTATGAGGGTTCGCTCGGGGACCAACAATGGTTCTCGAGTGCCGGCCACGTCCAGGGAGTAGGCTCAGGGCGTGACAAACTTGGTATCAGAGCACAAAGTTTAAGTGTCCTAGGGTGTCTATGAAGCCATGTCAAGTAGGATTTTATTTATGGTTGTGAGGGCCCCACTTCTATATATGAGGGACTATAGACACTTAGGAAAATTTTCCTTTCTTTCATACTCTTAATCGTGTAGTAGAGCTATGTCATAAGGAATTTATTCTAACTCGTGCATTGTCATATCTATTCTACTACCCCTCATACTAAAAGTGGTAGAAAATTTTATCCCAAGATCTTTATGGATGAGTTATTCTAAGCAAAAGAATCTTGAGAAAGTCGTGAGACTGCAGAGGAGCTTGAGAGAAGCCTGTGAGTGAGCTTAAGTGTTCTGATTCAAAAGAATTGACTATTCTTCATGTGAATCGTGCATTCAAGATAAAAGCGAGATGTACCCCCATACTCTCTTCTCTAAACCTTGTTCAGTTGAGACCCTTTTGAGGAAGCATGTTTTAGAGCTTGGGTGGTATTTTCAATTGAAAAGATAGTATGAGTTACGCGATTATGAGCAGTAGTAGTAGAAGTTCCTAGAGTTAGAGGAAAGTATGCAGAGGTATAATAATCTAAGGAGGGAGAGGGTGATGAGAAAAATTATGTTGTTGTAGTCATGCACCGAGTAAGTTATTAATGAGGATTTTCCCCTTATAGGTAGAGTAATAAGTGATGAGTTTGTGTAGATTTCATAATAGAAAGTAGAGTAAGAGTTGTTAGTATGGATGAGTTAGAGAATACTTTAACGAGAATGGAGTTTATTTCGATGGAACATTTTTTTAGTGAAGGCAGAGTATATGTGTTGAATAAAAGAGTAGAGTATTCATGAGGTGATAGATCTATGATAGGATTGTGATTTTGAAGGGAGAACCCATAATATTCAGAGTGTTACAGAACTAATTAGGCAATGATGTATAGTGAATGAGTAAATAGTACTTAAGTTGTGAAAGGAAGTGTGGCGGTATATTGTAAGTATGAAGATTAAGAAGTAAAGATTGACTACTTTTCATGAGGTCTTAGTAGGCGTGTGTTTCTTAATTTTTATCTATTAGTTGTAAGCTAGTATAGTAAATGAGCAATCATGTTGATATCCGAGATTAGTAATAAACATTAAGCTTGAATTTGAGATGAGAGGCGTGGTAAAAAAGAATGGCAACATGAGAGTGATGTTGTTAGTTTTGAGAAATGATTTGGTAGACTTGACATAGAGTAGGAGAGGAGTTAAGAGGTTAGTTACAACGAAGGTGAGTGGTACAAGTATGGGATTCTAACTTTGAGGTAAGAGTAGTGAAGAGTGGCTAAGTCATTAGAGTAACAAGAACATTAAGAGGTGTACCTGAGGTTGTATGTAACTAGATGAGGTTCTAATTAAGTTTATTGTTTTCCATATATTTCCTAGATAGTATATTTGAGCTGTCAATGTGGAATAGGCTGAGGTAAGCATTATTTTTTTTCTTCTTAAGAGTTAAATGAAGCGGCCTTATAAGCCAATGAGAAGAGGTTAATAGAAGAATATTAGAAAGAGGTCTTAGAAGGAGTCTTCGTACCTACTTATGAATTGTTCCATAGCCATGAGATCAGCCTTTATGAGTATTAAGGGAATGTCGACTAATTTAGAGATGATGGAATAGATCCATAGCTTTAAAAACGTCAGCCTCAGACATAAGAGGGAGATGATGAGATGAGATAGTGATGTTTTTCAAATGAGTTTTAGAGGTTTATCAATCCATTCATACTCTAGCGTATTTCCCAAAGTTTAGTTATTACAACATCTTGTTGATATTCCTAATATCATAATTGTATCTATGACCTATTCTCATACCCTTAAGAGCGATTCACATCTATTCTTAGTTGAAGAATGCGGGGCAAGGACTTTAGCCCATTGATCTCAATCTTATCCATAAAGTTATGGATATGGGCCTCATGATATTAACCTATTCATGTCTCATAGTACGCTTGGTCTCGCAAACTCATGATTTACTCTCAATGGCAAGCAACATAATGGTACGCCATGCATATTCTAATATTAGATATCTTAATGAATCGTGCTTATCATATTTCTCCCTAAAGTCCTTTCAGTAATCCTTTTTAGTTTTGGTGAGTGATGTTGTTGATAGTAGTTGTATGATGATAGAGGAGAGGATTGCTATTTCTTACTATGATAGTGATGGGTGTGTTTATTCCATCTAAGGTTATGAATATGGAGGAAGAAGGAGATAAGGTTTTACAATGAGTACTAAGTCATCTTCCTAGTGGTAATGCATGCATGTTCAGTTGGTAGAGATGATGAGAGGATGAGAAGTTCTTAGAAAGTGGGTTAGTAGGAGTCTATAGAGTGGATAAGGTTCTAAGCTTGAATCTGGTGTTGTTAACATGTGGACAATACGTGATACATTAGGTGTTTCGTAATATGAGCTCAAGGTTAGCTGAATGTAGCGGTAATGAGTAGTGTTATTTGGATGAGATTTCCTACAGAGGTATAAAACCCGAATCTTGTGATTTAGATCAGAATAATCACCCTATGTTAAGTACTTTGTGATTCCAAGTTACACTTGAATAAATTAAGAATTACCCCTTTCCATTCTTAGACCAGCCGTCATTCGAGAATGAATGATTCCAAGGGGTAGATATTGTAACACCCGAAAATTTCTAAGTTAAGACTCGAACCATTCTTCATTTAGTTGTAAGGTCATATCGGGTGATTCATAAATTACCCATGTGTGTAAAGGTAAATTCTTTAGTGTGGGAATTATTTGGATATGAAAGTTTCCTTATCGATTAAGTTTTGATGTAAGATTCTACTTGGGTCAACTTTAAACGACCATATCTCTTAGAATATAAAGAGTTATGTGGCCCATAACCAATCGAATTAATTAAAAATATTTGAATCTACTTTCAAACGCCACTAATTTCGCGTCAATCCAATTTCTAAGTAAAAATGTATGACCATTTTAACTGATATTGTGCAGTAACAAATTAGCCAACGTGAAAACATTAAAAAGGGTCTTTTTGTCTTTTTACCTCCAAGAAAACCCTAAACACATTTTTGACTAATAAAAGGCCAAAAACAATCAGATTTTCATCTTTTAATCCATAATTTTCTTCTCTCTCAAACCCTAGGGCAAAACCCTAAGGAAAAATCAAAGTAGAAGACTCTATTCAAGATTCATTTCATCTTTTTCAAGATTCTTTTAATCTTTTTCAAGATTCTTCTTAAATGTAAGTCCTTCTCAAAAAATTTCATTCTTTCCGACTCAAATTTCTCCATACAATTATGACTCACTAATGAAAATCATAATTCTTGGTCATAGAGATTTCAAGAAACTAATTCAAGAATCTCAAGAAAGGTTTTGTTGATTGTTCTCCTTCAAGCTAGGGTTTCAAAGCTTCTAAGGCTATCATAGTGTTTTAATAGTTCGTCCTCACGCCCTACATGTAATTTCAAATTAGTAAAAGAGTAATCTAATATTCTTCCCCTATATTTGAGTATTCTTGAGATGAGTAAATTTTGAGTTCTCTAGTTCCTATTTTCTTTTTCTTTTTTGAAATTCTACTCCTAATTATTGAATTGCTATATGTTATGCAATAAAATTCTTGAGTTGACTCATTCATGTCCATAATTCTGCATGAACCCTATGAATTGAGTTATAAATTTTGAGAAGCTTTTTAAAGCCAACACTTGAGTTTTAAACTGATTTTTTTGAGGAAGTAAAGATGATTTTTGAGAAAGAGTTGTATTCATGAGTTTCTATATGGTTATTTAGGTCCTCAAGTTGAGTCGTTCATGTCTATAATTCCGCATGAACCCTACGAATTGAGTTATAAGTCTTGAGAGTCTTTGGAAGCCAATCATTGTGTTTTAAACTCAGTTTTGAGAAAAAAGTTTAAAGGTTCTATTTCATAAAGACTTAAGAGTTTATAATGTTATTTTATTCATATATATATTCATATATATATTCATATACATATGTACCTATGTTAATTATTGGACTTGAAAGATAAGTTCATAAGTGCATGTTTTCAAGAAGGTAAACATGTCTTATATTTTGAAAAGTATTTCAAGTAATGTACGAAGTCCATTCTTTGTAATGGGTGAATTGAAAACAAAGTTATGTTAATTATTTTGGGAGTAGTACCAAGAACCAACTTGAGTTAGAGTCTTTTATGATTCGGAAGTTCCACAAAACTACGTAGCCGGCGTAGGATAAAATAGCACTGATTCTTCATGCGACTCTTCACTGCCTTTGAGAAGGCTAATTAGATGGGTACATAGTCACGATATCATCTCATACCCACGACAAGGTATAGGATAGGACCTTGCAACATGCAGCAGGACGTTGTATCATTGTTAGGCTCATAGTAATGGTTGTCGGTTAGAGAAACTCCCCACAAGTTAAAGTACATTATTTTTATATTGCTTTTATTGCATATCTTATTGTAAAGCTTCAATGGTTTTCACTTCATGTTCATGTATTTATTCAGTTGAGTTTCTTTCGGTCATTCAGTTAAGTTGTTTGTTTACTCAACCATATTACGTACTCGTGCATTCCATGTATTGATGTCATTCGACCTGCATCTTTTTATGATGCCGATATATGTGTTCATGATTATCAACAGGTGCTTCGTTGATATCACTCTACACTTCAGTTAGCTTTGGTGAGCCTCCTTGTATTCTAGAGGACTACACTGTTACTTTCCAGTTAGTAGTTTTGAGGTGTCTTGGGTCTTTCCCGACATCCTTCCTTAATAGTAGAGGTTTCATAGATAGGCAGTTTTGCCGAGTCTTTTAGTTTCAGATATTTTATTTAAAATTTATCTTTCATATTCAGTATATTCAGTGAAGTTTTGAGATTTAGTAAGTTTTTTTTAAATGTTTCTTTCAATTTGACGCTTATGTATGCTTGAGTTAGTCTTCCGCTTGTAGTCATCCAGGATGAGGGTTCGCTTGGGGTCCAACAATGGTTCTCGAGTGTCAGCCACGTCCAGTGTGTAGGCTTGGGGCATGTCAAACTTGGTATCAGAGCACAAAGTTCAAGTGTCCTAGGGTGTCTATGAAGTCCTGTCAAGTAGGATCTTATTTATGGTTTTGAGGGCCCCACTTCTATAAATGAGAGACTATAGGCACTTAGGAAAATTTTCCTTCTTTCATACTTTAAATCGTGTAGTAGAACTGTGTCATATGTAATTTATTCTAACTTGTGTGTTCTCATATCCATTCTACTATCCCTCATACTAAAGGTGGTTGAAAAGTAAATCCTAATATCCTTATGGATGAGTTATTCTAAGCAAAAAAATCTTGAGAAAGTCATGAGATTGCAGAGGAGCTTGAGAGAAGCCTGTGAGTGAGCTTAAGTGTTCTTATCCGAAAGAATGCGCTCTTATTCATGTGAATCATGCGTTAAAGCTAAAAGCGAGATGTACTCCCAGACTCTCTTCTCTAAACCTTGTTCAGTTGAGACCCTTATGACGAAACATATTTTAGAGCTTGGGTGGTATTTTCACCCGAAAAGATAGTATGTGTTATGAGATAATGAGCAGTAGTAGTAGAAGTGCCAGAGTTAGAGGAAAGTATGCAGAGGTATAGTAATCTAAGAAAGAAGAGGGTGATGAAGCAAATTATGTTGTTGTAGTCATTCACCCAGTAAGTTATTAATGAGGAGTTTTCCCTTATAGGTTGACTAAGAAGTGATGAGTTTGTGTATATTTCAAAATAGAAGGTAGAGTAAGATTTACTAGTATGGATGAGTTGGAGTATACTTTAACCAGAAGGGAGTTTATTTCAATGGAACAAGTTGTTAGTGAAGGCCAAGTATAGGTGTTGAATACAAGAGTAGAGTATTCATGAGGTGATAGATCTAAGCTAGGCTTATGATTTTTAAGGGAGAACCCTTCAGATTTAGAGTGTTATAAAACTAATTAGGCAATGAAGTATAGTGAATGGGTAATTAGTACTTAAGTTGTGAAAGGAAGTGTGGCGGTAAATTGTAAGTATGAAGACTAAGAGGTAAAGATTGACTACTTTTCATGAGGTCTTAGTAGGCGTGTGTTTCTTAATTTTTATCTGGTAGTTGTAAGAAAGTATAGTAAGCAAGAAATCATATTGATATCTGTAACGACTTGTTCCCATCGTTATAGAAAAGCCAACGGGGAAAAAATTTAGGCCGGAAAACTTTTTCGTAGTATCTTAGAATTTCCCAACCTAGACCAGATTTGGACGAAATCGGAGTCATTAAAGTCTAGGGAAATCTAGTAGCAATTGGGTGATTTAATTATGATTTTGATTACATGAGTAGATAGTGTTAAGGAATCCATACGACTTTATGAAATTGAATTCGGGTGAGTAGAACTCCCGAAATTGATCTTAGCATGAACGAGAAGTTTTGGAGTGTCGTTGGTTGAAAGTGTGTTGTGAAATGTGGTCTTGTAATTATTAATTTTGCTCACTGGTTCCGTGCAAGTCGTTGAGGTGGGATTTCTGCCTCCAAGACGAGGTCGCTGTAGCGGGGTGAGTGCCGTCATGGCAGGGCAGATGCGACTTAAAGTCGGAAATAAACCCCAAAAATATTTTATTGTATAATCTTTGAACTTGAGAACTAAGGAAAGAATACAAGGCTTTTCTTGATAGTTTTCCACCATTCTTGAGACTAAAGGTAAGATTTTCACTCCACGAATCCATTTTTTGATCCGTAGAACATAATCTAATGGGTAATTATTGATGGGGAAGAGTGTTGATCTGAGAATTATGGTGGAAAAACCCTAATCTGGGTATGATCTAGGGTTGATAGAATTGTTAGTAATTCGGGTAATTAGATATTGTTTATTGATTCCCGTGTTAAATTAATTGCTTGTAGAACAAGAACAAGCGAAATGAATCTGGAAAGGGAAGAATCAAGTTTCTTAGGAGATTCAAGCTTTGTTTGAGGTAGGTGATGGTTGTGATTCTATGATTGTGTGATATATGTTTGTTCTTGCTTCATTATGATACATTTATGTATGTGAAAGTTGCATTATTGATCACACTTGTTGTAAATGAAGATAGATGAATGATGAATGCCATGAATCATGACTTGATTGTATGATTATGAGAATGTACTTTGTGATTGTGATTGTGGCTTGTTGAATGGATCGGGTGTTGCGTTCCGACACTCTAACTTGGATCGGTTTCCATATTCCGGCATAATTATGGGATCGGTTGCCACGTTCTGGCATATTCATTGGATCGGGTACCACGTTCTGGTATGCTAATAGTTTGGGTTTGGGTTCTATGAGAGGTCCAATGACTTGATATAACTGTGATATTTGAGAATCGTAAAACAGTTCGTAGTTGTAAATGATGATGATATTGTATATGTTCGGTGTATGCATATTATTGTACTGTTGTTTTGACTTATGTATGTTGCACTTAGTGGGATAGCCGTGTGATCTTACCAATACACTGTGGTTGTGTACTGATACTGCACTTGCTCTTTCTTTGTTGAGTACAGGTCATCTTCATGCGGCTATTGACAGACCTCGCTTAGAAGATCAGTGATCGTTCGAATTCAAGAGTGAGCCAATTCTTTCGGGCTGACATGAGTTCTCTTTCTGTCTATGTCCACATTTCGGACGTAGACTCTCTTGTTATTTATTAGTTCATTAGTTTGGGGTTGTAGCCCTTCTTGTTTAGACTT
This sequence comes from Solanum piurae, assembly GCA_029582685.1. Classification (NCBI taxonomy): domain Eukaryota; kingdom Viridiplantae; phylum Streptophyta; class Magnoliopsida; order Solanales; family Solanaceae; genus Solanum; species Solanum piurae. The sequence continues at coordinate 12,466 of JAJOOO010000649.1, read as the reverse complement.
GTTGAACTTTAGATGTTTTGGTACATTGACTTTCAAGTTCTAGGTAGTATTTCCGCATTTGTTTAGATGTTAGACTTTTGTTAGTGTTTATGGGAACTCCCTAATTCTTTCCTTAGCATTTAACTTGCTTTAGTAACTTAAATGCCTTAGTATTTTGATTAAAGTTGGTTAGTTAATTAGTATTAATGGTTCTCCCACCGGAGGGTTAGTGTGGGTGCCAATCACGATGGTCTGGGTCATGAAAAAGTTGGTATCAAAGCCTAGGTTTGTTGATCTCGATGTACCAAAATGAGTCTAGTAGAGTCTTGCAGAATGGTACAGAGACGTTTGTACTTTTCTTCTATAGGCTATAGGACTTTAGGAAATCTCTCTATTTTCTCTAGTCTCCTTTCGTGCTATAACTTGATTCCAATTGGTATTTGGCGATTCAAATTGGTATCTAACCTCCTTCACTCTTCTGTCTGCAAATGATTAATACAAGATTCAACGGTGTCAGGCCTGTAGCTCCCGTCAATGCTCCAACTGAGGAATCTGCAGTGAGAGATCGCGATCGAGGCAGAGGTAGATGAAGAGCTAGGGTTAGAGGCCGAGGAAGAGTGGTGCCTACTAGGGATGGAGCACCGGTTTAAAATGTTCCCAGAAATAAGGCCCCTCATGTACATCATGAAGAGATAGAGGAGGATGTTTAGGCTGAAAATGTTGAGAAAGTTGGGCAAGAGGAAGAGGTACATGCTGAAACTACAGGTATTTCTCTTTTGGACCCAGTGTTAGCTCAGCAGATCATGTCATTCTTGAAAGGGTTGGTTGGTCCTGGAGTGCTTCCCTTTGTTCAAGAAACTCAAGCTCCTACTAATCCCCCTGTTCTATCACTGCACCCAAGGTGGGTGGGATTGGAGGTAATGCTGCTTTCTTCCGTCCTTTGTTGGGTTATGTTATGACTGGTAATGAGCATGAAATGTTGACTAAGTTTTTGAAGCTAAATCCTCCTATATTTCTTGGTTCTAAGAGTGAGGATACTTGTGAGTTTATCTTAGTCTGCTATGAGAGGCTTGATAAGTTGGGAATTGTCCATCAGCATGGGGTTGAGTTTGTGACTTTTCAACTTCAAGGTGAGGCTAAGCAGTGGTGGAGAGCTTATGTGGAGTGCAAATCTTCAACTTTACCCCCACTCTCTTGGACCCAGTTTCATGTTCTGTTCTTAGAGAACTATGTGCATAGGACTTTAAGAGATTGCAAGAAGGATGAGTTCATGGCTTTAGAGCAAGGTGGTATGTCTGTGGCTTCTTATAAGGCCAAGTTTCATGCCTTGTCTAGATATGCTACTCAATCGGTGACTACTGAGAATGAGAGGATCCATTTATTTATTAGGGGACTAAATTCTGAGTTACAGGTGTTATCTGTTCATATGACCTCTGCAGGGAGGAGCTTTAATGAGGTAACAGACTTTGTTAAGAAAGTGGAGGGGGTGAGGCGAGACGGTCAGGCTAAGGCATTGGCTAAAAGGGCCAAGAAATCGGGTAACTTTCAAGGTTCTTATTCCAAAGGGTCATGGAGGCTAACACTTGCAGCCAAGCCAATTCAGTCCACTATGGCCGCCTCTACAGGTAATTAATCCGGAACTCAACCTCATAATTTGATTCAGGATAGCTAGGGAGCCGCACCTTCTGCGGGCAGCAGGCCATCTTTTGATCATACATGTTACAACTGTGGTGAACCTAGGCATATGAGGAGAGATTGTCCCCACCTGTGCATGTTCGATTCCGTGCAGCAGCAATCTAGAGCAGTGGTACCCACGGGAAATGGTAATAATGGTCGAGGGCATCCATAAGGTGGGCAAGGAAGTAATCAGCGAGGCTATGGGGGTAAAGAAAATGGTAAAGCAGGCAGAGGTGTAGCGCAGCCAGGCAGGGAAGTCTCCCGTCAAGATGATAGGTCTTAGTGTTATGCCTTTCCGGGCAAGAATGAGGCAGAGGCGTCTGCCACAATGATCACTGGTACTATTCTTGTCTGTGATCGGATGGCTAATATGTTATTTGATTCGGGTTCTACTTATTCTTATGTATCCATGCGATTTGCCTCAGAATTTTCTATGATTTGTGATATACTTGATGCCCCCATCCATGTTACTACCCCTGTTGGAGAGTCAGTCATAGTCACCCTGTTTATCGTGCTTGTCCTATTTTATTTATGGGTTTTCAGACTTGGGCAGATTTGGTGATTTTGGATATAACTGACTTTGACATAATCTTAGGCATGACTTGGTTGTCCCCCTATTATGATGTGCTTAACTGTAATACTAAGTCTGTGACTCTAGATATTCCGGGAAGGGAAAAATTAGAGTGGGAAGGGGTGTACAAGCCTAAGCAAGCTAAGATCATATCCTCCACCCGGGCTAGTAAATTGGTAGGGCAGGGTTTTTTGGCGTATTTGGCTCATATTTGGGATGTTGAGGTTGAGTCTCCATCTATTGAGTCTATTCCTTTGGTGTCAGAATTTAGAGAAGTATTTCCTAATGATTTGCATGGTATGCCTCTGGATAAAGATATAGATTTCTGCATTGATTTAGAACCTGGTACTCATCCCATTTATATCCCTCCATATTGCATGACTCCAGAAGAATTAAAGAGAGCTTAAGGCTCAAATCCAAGATCTTCTTGATAAGAGATTTATTCATCCTAGTGCTTCCCCATGGGGTGCTCCAATTTTTTTGTTAAGAAGAAAGATGGCAGTATGAGGATGTGTATAGATTACCAGCAATTGAATAGGGTCACTAATCGGAACAAGTATCCTTTGCCTCGAATAGATGATCTTTTTGACCAATTGCAAGGTGCATCAGTTTTCTCTAAGATTGATCTAAGGTCTGGCTACCATCAGTTGAAAATTAGGCCTGAGGATGTGCCAAAGACGACGTTTAGAACCCGCTATAGGCACTATGAATTTATGGTTATGTCTTTTAGTTTGACTAATGCGCCTGCATCTTTCATGAGTTTAATGAATGGTGTGTTCAAGCCATTTCTTGATTCTTTCGTCATAGTCTTTATTGATGATATTTTGGTCTATTCAAAAAGTGTAGAAGAGCATGCCGACCATCTTCGTATTGTTCTGGGTGTTCGTTGGAAACAAAGGTTGTATGCTAATTTTTCTAAGTGTTAATTTTTGTTGACCTCTGTTACATTTTTGGGACATGTAGTTTCAAAAGAAGGGGTAATGGTAGATCCTCAAAAGATTGAGGCGGTTAAGAATTGGATTCGGCCTAGCTCTGTGATGAAAGTTAGGAGTTTTATGGGGCTCGCTAGCTACTATCATCGACTTTTGAAGAACTTTGATCCTATTGCCATTCATTTGACAAATTTGACCAAAAAGGAGATACCATTTGAATGGACTAAAAAATGTGAGGAGAGCTTCCAAAATCTCAAGACTCTTTTGACCACCACACCCATTCTAGCATTACCGGTTGAGGCCAAAGATTTAATTATTTATTTTGATGCTTCACATTCTGGTTTGAGTGTTGTGTTGATGGAGGATAAGAATATTATAGCTTATGCATCGCTTCAATTAAAGGTGCATGAGAGGAATTACCCAACACATGATTTGGAGTTGGCAGCGATAGTGTTTGCTCTTAAGATCTGGCGACATTATCTGTATGGTGTTAAGTGTGAGGTATTTACTAATCATCGTAGTTTACAGCATGTGTTTACTCAAAAGGATCTGAATTTGAGACAGAGAAGGTGGATGGAGTTACTCAAGAATTATGATGTGACCATTCAATATCATCTGGGCAAGGCCAATGTGGTGGCAGACGCTTTGAGTCAAAAAGCGGTGAGTATGGGTAGTTTAGCTTGCTTGAGTGTATCCAAGAGACCCTTGGCTAAGGAAATCCAGACCTTAGAGTCTAAATTCATGCAGTTGGGCATCTCAGAGAAAGGTGGGGTGTTAGCTAGCATTGAAGTTAGGTCCACGTTCATTGAGAAGATCAAGGCCAAACAATTTAAGGATGAAAATTTGAATGAACTTAAGAAGAAGAATGTGAGTGGTAAGGCACAAGAGACCACTCTTGATGCAGATGGTGTGCTTAGTTTTAAAGGAAGGATTTGTACTCTTCGAGTTCATTACTTGATTTAGAAATTATTGACCGAATCCCATGGTTCGCGATATTCCATTCATCCGGGTGTGACCAAGATGTACCAAGATTTGAAATGAATTTATTGGTGGTCGGGCATGAAGAAAGATATCGCGGATTTTGTGGCTAAGTGTCAAAATTGTCAACAAGTAAAGTATGAGCACCAAAGGCCTGCATGTTTGCTTCAGAGAATGCCAATTCCGAAATGGAAGTGGGAAAGGATAGCCATGGATTTTGTGGTTGGTCTTCCCAAGACTTTGAGGAAGTTTGATTCTATTTGGGTAGTGATTGACAGATTGACAAAGTCAGCCCATTTTATTCCGGTAAGAATAGATTATAATGCTGAAAAATTGGCTAAGGTGTATGTGAAAGAGATAATGAGGTTGTATGTGGTGCCCTTTTCTATCATTTTATACCGTGGTACCGAATTCACATCCAAGTTTTGGAGGAAATTACATGATGAATTGGGCACACAACTCACTTTTAGTACTGCTTTCCATCCACAGACGGACGAGAAATCAGAGAGGGCATTGGGATAAGTTCTTACCTTTGTGTGAGTTCCCTTACAGTAATAGTTATCACTCCAGCATTGATATGGCACCGTTTGAGGCATTATATGGGAGGGGATGTAGATCACCCATAGAATGGTTCGAGGCTGGAGATGTGAAACCTTTGGGGGTGGATTTAGTGAAGGATGCTCAAGATAAGGTGAGAGGTATTCAAGCTAAGCTTATAGCAGTCCAGAGTAGACAGAAAAAGTATGTGGATCATAAGGTAAGAGACATGACATTTCAAACTGGTGAGAATCTTCTTCTTAAGGTATCACCCATAAAAGGGGAGATGAGATTTGGCAAGAAGGGCAAGCTAAGTCTGTGATACATTGGTCCCTTCGAGGTTCTCGAATGTGTAGGGCCAGTGGCTTATAGATTGGCTTTACCTCCTAGTCTATCGGGAGTTCATCCGGTATTTCATATGTTCATATTAAAGAGATATCATGGTGATGGGGACTACATCGTAAAATGGGACTCAATTGTGTTAGACAAAGACCTCCAATATGAGGAGGAATCGATTGCAATTCTTGATCGTGATGTGCGTAAGCTGAGAACCAAGGAGATTAAGTCTGTGAAAGTTCAATGGAAGCATCATCCAGTCGAGGAAGCTACTTGGGACACCGAGAGGAACATGCGAGACAAGTATCCCCAATCGTTCATCGATTCAGGTACTACTCCATTCTTTCTTTAGCCTGCTTTCCTAAGTTTGTCACTCGGGGACGAGTGATGGGTAAATTGGTATCTATTGTAATGAAATATTCTCGTCGTTATAGAAAAGCCAACAGGGAAAAATTTTGGGCCAGAAAACATTTTCGTTGTATCTTAGAATTTCCCAACCGATCCCAAATTTAGATGAAATCGGAGTCATTAAAGTCTAGGGAAATCTGGTAGCAATTGGGTTATTTAATTATGATTTTGATTACATGAGTAGATAGCTAAGGCGTTAAGGAATCCATACAACTTTACGGAATTGAATTCGGGTGAGTAGAACTCCCGAAATTGATCTTAGTGTGAACGGGTAGTTTCAGAGTGTCGTTGGTTGAAGGTGTGTGGTGAAATGGGCTCTTAGAATTATTAAATTTGCTCACTGGTTCCGTGCTAGCTGCTGAAGTGAGATTTCTGCCTCCAGGGCGGGGCCGCTGTAGCGGGGTGAGTGCAGACGCGACTTAAAGTCAGAAATAAACCCCAAAAATGTTTTATTCTGCAATTTTCAAACTTGAGAGCTAAGGATCGAACCCAGGGTTTTTCTTGATAGTTTTCCACCATTGTTAAGGCTAAAGGTAAGATTTTCACTCCCTGAATCCATTTTTCGATCCATAGAACGTAATCTAATGTGTAATTATCGGTGGGGAAGAGTTTTGATCTGAGAATTATGGTTGAAAAAGCCCTAATCTTAGTATGATGATCAGGGGTATAATCTAGGGTTGATATAATTTTTAATAATTCGGATAATTAATTATTGTTTTATTGATTCCCGTGTTAAATTAATTATTTGTAGACCAAGAACAAGTGGAACGAATCCGGAAAGGGAAGACTCGAGTTTCTTAGAGGATTCAAGCTTTGTTTGAGGTAGGTGATGGTTGTGATTCTATGATTGTGTGATATATGTTTTTTCTTGCTTCATTATGATACATGTATGTATGTGAATGTTGCATTATTTATCACACTTATTGTAAATGAAGATAGATGAATGATGAATGCCATGAATTATGACTTGATTGTATGATTATGAGAATGTACTTTGTGATTGTTATTGTGGCTTGTTGAATGGATCGGGTGTTGCGTTCCGACACACTAACTTGGATTGGTTACCATATTTCGACATAATTATGGGATCTATTACCACGTTCTGGTACGCTAATAGTTTGGTTTTGGGTTCTATGAGAGGTCCAATAACTTGATATAACTGTGATATTTGAGAATCGTAAAACAGTTCGTAGTTGTAAATGATGATGATATTGTATATGTTCGGTGTATGCATGTTATTGTACTATTGTTTTGACTTATGTATGTTGCACTTAGTGGGATAGCCGTGTGATCCTACCAGTACACTGTGGTTGTGTACTGATACTGCACTTGCTCTTTCTTTGTTGAGTACAGGTCATCTTCAGGCGGCTATTGACAGACCTCGCTTAGAAGATCAATGATCGTTAGAATTCAAGGGTGAGCCAGTTCTTCCGGGCCGCCATGAGTTCTCTTTCTATCTATGTCCACATTTCGTACCTAGACTCTCTACTTATTTATTAGTTCATTAGTTTGGGGTTGTATCTCTTCTTGTTTAGACTTGTTGAACTTTAGATATTTTGGTACATTGACTTTCAGGTTCTAGGTAGTATTTCCACATTTGTTTAGTTGTTAGACTTTTGTTGGAGTTTATGGGAACTCACTAATTCTTTCCTTAGCATTTAACTTGGTTCCGTAACTTAAATGCCTTAGTATTTTAATTAAAGTTGGTTAGTTAATTAGTATTAATGGTTCTCCTACCGGAGGGTTAGTGTGGGTGCCAATTACAATGGTCTGGGTCGTGACAATATCCAGTATTAGTAATAAATATCACGCTTGAATTTGAGATGAGAGTCGTGGTAAAAAATATTGGCAACATAAGGGCGATGATGTTAGTTTTGAGATCTGATCTGGTAGACTTGACATAGAGTAGGAGATGAGTTAAGAGGTTAGTTACAATGAAGGTGAGTGCTATAAGTATGGGATTCTAACTTTGAGGTAAGAGTAGCGAAGAGTGGTTAAGTTATTAGAGTAACAAGAACATTAAGAGGTGTACCCGAGGATGTATATAACCAGATGAGGTTCTAATTAAGTTTATTATTTTCCATATATTGCCTAGATAGTATATTTGAGCCATCATTGTGGAATAGGCCAAGGTAAGCATTATTTTTCTTCTTCTTAAGAGTTAAATGAAGTGGCCTTATAAGTCAATGAGAAGAGGTTAATAGAAGAATATTAGAAAGAGGTCTTAGAAGGAGTCTTCGTACCTGCTTATGGAGAGTTCTGTAGCCATGAGATAAGCCTTCCTGAGTATTAAAGGGAATGTCGACTAATTTAGAGATGATGGAATAGATCCATAGCTTTAAAAACTTCAGCCTCAGACATAATGTGGAGATGATGAGATGAGAAACCAATTCAAGTGTTGAGGATGAGATAGTGATGTTTTTTGAATGAGTTTTAGAGGTTCATCAATCCCTTCATACTCTAGTGTATTCCTCAAAGTTTAGTTATTACAACATCTTGTTGATATTCCTAATATAAGAATATTATCAATGACCTATGCTTATACATTTCAGAGAGATTCACATTTATTCTTGGTTTCCAGAATGAGGGAAAGGACTTTAGCCCATTGATCTCAATCATATCCATAAAGTTATGAATATCTGCCCCATGATATAAACCTATTAATATAAGCATTCATGTCTCATAGTACGCTCGGTCTCGCAAATTCATTATTTACTCTCAATGGCTAGCAACATAATTTTATGCCATGCATATTCTTATATTAGATATCTCGAATGAATCGTGCTTATGATCTTTTGCCCTAAAGTCCTTTCAATATTCCTTTTTAGTTTTGGAGAGTAGTGTTGTTGATAGTAGTTGTGTGATGATGGAGGAGAGGATTGCCATTTCTTACTATGATAGTGATGGGTGTGTTTATTCCATCTAAGGTTATGAATATGGAGGAATAAGGAGATAAGGTTTTACAATGAGTACTAAGTCAGCTTCCTGGTGGTAATGCATGAAAGTTCAGTTGGTAGAGATGATGAGAGGATAGGAAGTTCTTAGAAAGTGGGTTATTAGGAGTCTATTGAGTGGATAAGGTTCTAAGATTGAATATGGTGTTGTTAACCTGTGGACAATATGTGATACATTAGGTGTTTCGTGATATGAGCTCAAAGTTAGCTGATTGTAGCGGTAAGGAGTAGTGCTTTTGGGATGAGATTTCCTACAGAGGTATAGAGCCCGAATCTTGTGATTTATATCAGAATAATCACCCTATGTTACGTACTTTGTGATTCCGAGTTAGACTTGAATAAAGTAAGAGTTACCCCTTTCAATTCTAAGACCAGTCGTCATTCGAGGATGAATGATCCCAAGGGAGAGATATTGTAACACCCTGAAAATTTCTAAGTTAAAACTCAATTCATTCTTCATTTACTTGTAGGGTCATATCATAATTCATAAATTACTCTATGTGTAAAGGTAAATTCTTTAGTGTGGAAATGATTTGAATGTGAATTAAGGTCACTAGAATCCCTTAGCACAAAGTAGAGTTGAAAGTTTCCTTATGGATTAAGTTTTGATGTAAGATTCTACTTGAGTCAACTTCAAACGACCATATATCTTTGTATATAAAAATTTATGTGGCCATAACCTATCAAATTAAAAATATTTTATTCTACTTTCCAATGCCACCAATTTCGCGTCAATCCAATTTCTGAGTAAAATGTTATGATCATTTTAGTAACTGATACAGTGCAGTGACGAATTAGCCGACGGGAAAACATTAAAAATGGTCTTTTTGTCTCTTTACCTCCAAGAAAACCCTAAAATAATTTCTTGACCAATAAAAGGCTCAAAACAATCATATTTTTATATTTTAATCCATCATTATCTTCTCTCTCAAACCCTAGGGAAAAACCCTAAGGAAAAATCTAAGTAGAAGACTCTATTCAAGATTCTTTTAATCTTTTACAAGATTCTTTCAATCTTTTTCAAGATTTTCTTCATGGTAAGTCCTTCTCCAAGAATTTCATTCTTTTCAACTCAAATTCCTCCATACAATTATGAATCACTAATGAAAATCATAATTCTTAGTCATAGAGATTTCAAGAAACTAATTCAAGAATCTAAAGAGAGATTTTCTTGATTGTTCTCCTTCAAACTAGGGTTTCAAGGATTTTAACCAAGTTCTTTTTCAAGATTCTTCAAGAACCTTGTTCTTACAGGTATATAAGGCTATCATAGTGTTTGAATAGTTCGTCCTCACGCCCTACATCTACTTTCAAATCAGTAAAAGTATAATCTAATATTCTACCCCTAGATTTGAGTATTTTTGAGATTAGTTAATTTTGAGTTCTCGAGTTCCTATTTCTTTTTGAAATTCTACTTTTAATTATTGAATTGCTATATGTTATGCATTAACATTCTTGAGTTGAGTCATTCATGTCCATATTTCTGTATGAACCCTATAAATTGAGTTATAAATTTTGAAAAGCTTTTTAAAGCCAACACTTATGTTTTAAACTATTTTTTTTAGGAAGTAAAGATGAGTTTTGAGAAAGATTTGTATTCGTGAGTTTCTATATGGTTATTAAGGTCCTCAAGTTGAGTCATTCATGTTCATAATTAGGCATGAACCCTACGAATTGAGTTTTAAGTCTTGAGAGTCTTTGAAAGCCAATCATTGTGTTTCAAACTGAGTTTTGAGAAAAAATTTAAAGGTTCTATTTCATAAAGACTTAGGAGTTTCTAATGTTAATTTATTCATATATATATATATATATATTAAGATACATATGTACCTATGTTAATTATTGGACTTGAAAGATAAGTTCATAAGTGCATGTTTTCAAGAATGTAAACACGTCTCATGTTTTGAAAAGTATTTCAAGTAATGTAAGAAGTCCATTCTTTGTAATGGGTGAATTGAGCACAAACTTATATTAATTATTTTTGGAGTAGTATCGAGCACCGAGTTGGGTTAGAGTCTTTTATAATTCGAAAGTCCCACAAAACTATGTAGCCATCACTGCCTCTGAGAAGGCCAATTAGATGGATCCATAGTCACAATATCATCTTATACCCCTGGAAAGGTATAGGATGGACCCTTGCAGCGTGAGGCGGGACGTTGCATCATTTCTAGGCTCATAGTAATGGTTGTTGGTTAGAGAAACTTCCACAAGTTAAAGTATATTATCTTCATATTGCTTTTATTGCATATCTTATTGTAAATTTTAAATGATTTTCACTTCATGTTCATGTATTGATTCAGATGAGTTTCTTTCAGTCATTGAGTTCAGTTATTTGTTTACTCAGCCATATTACATACTCATACATTCCTTGTACTGATGTCATTCAACCTGCATCATTTTATGATGCAAATATAGGTGTTCATGATTATCAACAGGCGCTTCGTTGAGATCACTCTACACTCCAGTTAGATTTGGTGAGCCTCCTTATATTCCAGAGGACTTCACAGTTCTTTTCTAGTTAGTAGTTTTGAAGTGTCGTGGGTCTTGTCCCGACATCCTTCCTTAATAGTAGAGGCTTCATAGATAGACAGTTTTGGAGAGTCTTTCGGTTTCAGATATTTTATTTAAAATTTATCTTTCATACTCAGTATATTCAGTAAAGTTTTGAGATTTAATAAGTTGTTTTTAAATGTTTCTTTCAATTTGATGCTTATGTATGCTTGAGTTAGTCTTCCGATTGTTGTCAGGCAGGATGAAGGTTCGCCTGGGGACCAACAATGTTTCTCGAGTACCGGCAACGTCCAGGGTGTAGGCTCGGGGAATGAAAAAAAAGCCGTGGAATTTTGGGGGCATTTAAATAGAGAGTTCTACTCCTCATATGATGCTTCTCAACTTAACTTTGAAACTGCTGAAACATCAAAAAAAAGGAAGAAAGCAGCAACATTGTAGATAGCACTACTAGATGAAGTGTATATTTGTAGAGCCAAGGTAGATATGTCAAAGACAAAAATTAACATATTTCTGCATGGATCGAAATGCACTACACCTACTGTAGTAAGTTTATATGAGGTTTTTCACCATTTGGTGACCAGTAAGTTGGAGATGGGTGACCCGGTGCCTCGTGAGGGCCTTACAAGATGGATTACTGGGTTGATCACGATTGATGGTGAGGCAGTGTCATGGGTAGCCAACCTAAAGCTTCACATCACCAAGGCATCTTTGTCATTTCCAGCTAAAGTCCGGTGGGCGATAGTTCATGCACAGTTGCGGCCAACAGGAAATGATAACACTCTCTCACCCTCCCAAGCTTCATTAATAGCTTGTATCATTGTGGGTTATGCATTGAATGTGGTTCGGTTAATTGCTATAGAAATAAAGGATCATGCCCTCAATAAAAGTGCAAGTCTTCTTTTCCCTTGTTTGATCAGGAGATTATGCCAACATGCCCAAATACCGCCTAATAATTACGTTTAGAGATACATTGAAGAAACTAAGTTCACTTCGATTACTAAGATTAAAGATGTGGCCAACACACTGTACGACAGACGAGTAGGTCTTGCAACACCATTAGTTGTGTTGCCACATGTACCAATTGTGCCTGCACAAGATTAGAGAGTCACTAGTGAGTCTACTGAGTTATCAACACAGGTAGCCCCGAGAGCCCAACCTTACACAACACCACCTTCATCGGCCGCAGGTACATTTTTCTCTCTGATCAGGTAGTTGAGAAGCTACCAGAAGTGGTCCACAAATCTGTATTTTGTTCCACTTCTTGGTCATAGAGATTTCAAGAAACTAATTCAAGAATCTCCAGAGAGATTTTCTTGATTGTTCTCCTTCAAGCTAGGGTTTCAAGGATTCTAACCAAGTTCTTTTTTAAGATTCTTCACTAACCTTGTTCTTACATGTATGTAAGGCTATCATAGTGTTTGAATAGTTCGTCCTCACGCCCTACATCTACTTTCAAATCAGTAAAAGAGAAATCCAAATTCTACCCCTAGATTTGAGTATTCTTGAGATTAGTTAATTTTGAGTTCTCGAGTTCCTATTTCTTTTTGAAATTCTACTTTTAATTATTGAATTGCTATATGTTA
>JAJOOO010000648.1:0-20694 GCA_029582685.1 Solanum piurae | reverse complement strand
GAAGATTAATTCTAAGGTGACCAATATGCTCTTCCTTACTACACGTGTAAATCAAGATATCATCTATGAAAACGATAACAAACATGTCACGGTACTGTCTGAACACTATATTCATGAGTTCTATAAAAGCTGCAGGAGCATTAGTTAGTCCAATTGACATTACGATTAATTCATAATGACCATATAAAGTTCAAAAGGTTGTCTTTGGAATGTCACACTCTCTGACCTTCAATATATGGTATTCAGATCTAAGATCAATCTTAGAGAAACATGTGGCACCCTAAAGCTGGTCGAACATGTCATCAATTATAGGAAGAAAATACTTATTCCTAATTTTGACCTTGTTAAACTGGCGATAACTCACACATATTATGAGAGAACCATCTTTCTTATGCACGAAAAGAAGTAGGGCACCCAATGTGTGACACTAGGTCTGATAAAACCCTTATCACGAAGATCTCTTAACTTCTCTTTTAATTCTTATAACTCTACTAGAGGCATTTTTATGGAAGAATATAGATGTGTTGAGTGTTTTGAACAACATCCATTCCAAAGTCTGTTTTCCTATCAAGAGGAACTCCGGGGAGATCTTTAAGAAAAACCTTGTAGAAACTCATTATCAGTAGAAACTTACTCAATAGATGGAAATCAACATCGGAATCCTTAACTCAGACTAGATGATATATGCAACCTTTGAAAACCATTTTTCTGGCTTTAAGGTACGAAATAAACTTACCTTAGACATTAATGCCCCCTATTCCCATTCCAAGACTAGCTCAGTTGGAAATTGAAACTTTACAATTCTAGTTAGATAGTCAACTATAACATTACATGAATATAACTATTCCATACCCATAATAACATCAAAATCAATCATCTCCAACTCAACCAAATTGATCCTGGTACCTCTATGACATACAAAGACTATGCAATTTCTATAGACTCATCTAGCTTTGACAAACTCACCAACAAGAGTAGAAATAGTAAAGGGTTCATTAAGTTGTTCGAGACTCATTATGAAAATCTCAGCAACATCAATCAATGATTAATATGCATAATATTCCACTTACGAGATGAATAGTAGAAACCTAAAATCTTGAATTATAACTCAAAGTCAATAGGCAAAATCAAAGTTATGATTTCTCTCAAAATTCAACAATAAATCAAATGGCTTCTTTTCTTTAAGTATCAAACCAGAAAACAAGAAAAATATGTAATAGAAAACCTAGGAAAAGTATGTACAGTCATTAAAAACCTATCCTAAACAAACTATGAAAACACTCTTTGGCAACTTCCAAGGACACCATCTATGGGCCATAGATGGTTTCACGGGTCGTGGACTCCTCTAGTAGAAATAAGTAAAATCTTCAAGGGTGGGAATTTTTTCACAGACAAGATCTATGATCTGTGGAAGCTTCTATGGATAGTGGTCCTCACTCGTAGATCAGCGCACCTATTGTATCTTATCTATGTTCACCATTTACGATTCGTGAACATGTTTGCAGCTCATGAGTTCCACTTGTAAATCTCAGGACTTTTTTGCATACTTTATGATTCTCATCTATAATCTTTATCTACGACTCATGAAAGTGTTCACGAATCTTAACTTCCACTCATGAGAATCATATTTTTTAATAGTCTCTGATTCTCATCTATGAGGTCATCTACTGCTCGTGGTTCAAACCACAACTCATGGAATGTCTTCGTGAATTCCAAAAACTTACTAATATCAACTTATTTTTCGTATAAACCTTTCGAATCTTATTTCCATGCAAAATATCTACAAACCACATCAAATCTACTAAAAACACAAAAGAACTTGAACCAATTATAAGCTTTAAGCATCAAAAGTGTCGTAAAATCCCGATACATCATTTCTATATCAAAATCACCCATCTCAGTACCTGAGTTCATTCCAATTGATTTCCAATCATGCTAAAGGCCAAATGACTTAATTTTTAAGCTCAAAAACACATGTAAAACTACATATATATGAAACAGATTTTGGAGGTGTTATAGAAAGTTGGGGTTGAGACTTTTTTTTTTTTATTATTTAACCACGTCCGTATATTATTTTGATTTTATATTTGGGTGGCTGGTTGGCTTCCCTATCGGTGGATTAGGATGTGTGTGATCAAGACCTTTGGGATTTTGGGTCATACAAAAGTTATTTTTCCTTGTAACCAAAAATGTTTCCTTGGAAACGATGTTTAAGAATCTAAAACTAAAGATATTTTCTTCCAAGAAAACATCGCCCTTCATACTAAACTCGTGAATGGAATAAACGACAAAAGTTTATATTGTCTTGACTTAAGAAAGAAAAAAAATAATTAATAGGTCAAATAAAAATTATAAGTAGGAAAAATAAATATATCTTGGTCCTTGAGTTATAATATATTCTAGTTTTTACCCCTATAAAGTTATGACTATACATTATTAGCCTTCAATTTAATATATGTGCAATTTTAATCTCTCAAACTACTAAAAGTTAAAATGTTGACGGAATTAAGAATAAATAAATAAAAAACAGAAAAAATAAAATATGATCCAAGGATAAATGCTCAAAGAGTCATTTGTCTCAAAGTTCTTTCAATTTTCAACATAAAAATGACAAGTCATTTACCGATGTCCGTCGTTTTCCTTTTACTTCCAAGTCTTGAGTTAATGTTTTCAATTCTTTTTGTAACTGTTATATTCTCAATTATTTTGGTTGAACTAATTCCTCTTGTGAGTTCTTAAATCTCTACATATAGAAATTTTAAAATTAAATATCGATAAAAAAAAGATAAGAATACATCAAATCTATTAACTATTGATGATCATTAATCATGACATTTTTAATTGATAATCAGTAGAAAGCTCCTCTTGATAAAAACCCTTAACTAAACTGAAACATTGATGTTGGTCCAAAGTTTGATAGAACAAGAAGACAAAGTGTTAAAAAATACAGATCTTGAAGAAAAGACATCAAACAGAGATGAAAGGAGATGGAGAGTGAGAGATGCGGAACAATTTTTTTCAAACCAATTTGATTAGGATATGCATTAGATTAGATGAGTTGATATCTCCGTCATTCTTATCAATGGAGGCTATCCTTGGAAAAAATAACCTTCATTTTTTAATTTTTTTTTGGTTTTTAAAAAATAAATGACTCCGTTAAATATTCGACTTTGATTAGTATGAGGACCAAAACCTAATGAATAATGATTATATTAATTAAAGATAAATTATGAAAAAAATAATTATAAGAGAACTAAAAGTGGACTAAACCTATAATATAAGGACTAAATCACTATTTAAAATACTCACTAACCATTGTAATTACTTTATAATACCCCCAAAAGGGTTAAATGTGTCTCCAATAAATTCAAGCTTCTATATGGAAACTTGATGGAAAATGGTTATTATGGTATTATAGATGAAGTTCGGGTGGTGCTAGTTGATCACGAAACAGAGAATGTTACTAAAATGGTGGATTTGCTGAAGTCTTATGACTACAAAGGTGACATCTCTACAAAATATAGATTCAACTCAAAACCTTTGATTCTTTGATATAAATAAATTCGGTTTGATTACCTTTTCAAAAGAGATCTAATTGATATGATGCTCATTGTGATTGTAACATCGATTTTATTTTTAGATTTTATTTTTTGTCTAGTAAATCTTGAATTCATCTTTTCTTTGTGTCATAACACCATTTCTATAATTGTTTATGTTGTTTTATTAATTAATAAATGTTTTTATGTGTTTTTAGAAGAACCAAATTAGGTTGTTTAGTCTTTGTTCTTGTTATAGGCATGTCATAAACTCGATAAGCTTCCTCCATAAAAATATATATGATTTTTCAAGGGAGTGGAAGGGGGTGGAGTTGATAATCTTCTGTTAATATTTGTCTCGCTTCAATTTCATTAGATGTTCTAGAAGTGCCACAATTTTCTGTTAAGTTTAATTATTTAATCAACTTGTATATATGTTTTTTACACTTGATATGTTTTGTAGAAAAAGGGGAAATCTATTCTTTTATAATTGGCTGTGGCATAAAATCGGAGGAGAAGATTAATTAAATTCATCAAAAATAATTTTTTGAAGATGTAGATATTTGAATTATATAAATCTATCGATCACTTTAAAATATATTATTTGTGTGGAGGCGAAACAAAATTAGGGTAACAAAGAGGGAAGAGAAAGAGCAAGATAGGAAGGGATATGAGTATCATTATTATTTAGCTTGAGACAAATTTTTATTTTATTTATTATGTGTAGACAAAAAAGTGGGGTTGTTTGATTTCTGTTAAAAAAACATTTTCCTTCGTATTTTTTCCTTTTATTTTTTAATCTGATAAGGGTCAAAACTACCTGAGAGCTATTCGTTTGTTGTTTGGCTCAAAACTACCCTTCACTTTATTTTTTAACTCACAAATACCCCTCACTTGAACAGAGTGCCACCAAGTACCCTAGATGAAACAAATTTACCTGAAATTGTATTTTTACATGTATGGAGAAAAGTGGAATCAAAGGTGGGTGTATTGTTGATCTTAGGACTGGTAAAACAAGGAATATGGTCTTATTTTTACTCGTTAATTTGAGTAAGGGTTGGGGTGGATTTTAAACGTGACGGGATAATGGGTATTAAATTGCGTGATTTTCCATGGTGGATGTTGATGTGAACTGGTCACGTGATTTTCTTTTCACGTGGCGCGCTTGGTGGCATTAGTTAAATTTAAGGGTATTTGTGAGCCGCCAAAAAAACAAACAGAGGGGTAGTTTTGAGCCAAAACACAAACGAAGAATATTTTTGTTCCATTTCAAAATAGTTAAGAGGTACTTTTGACCTTTTTTCATTTTTAATTAAAAGTTTCCCTTCCCTTTCTAACTCAATAGAAAAACATGCATCTTCTAAGATAGTTTTTCAATATACACCTATTACTTTATCCTTTTGATAGCGCGCCAATCTTAAATTTTAAAATATTTTTATTTTCACCTTTAATTTCAAAGGAATAAATTTTGAATTTACTTTAATGAATACTAGTCAAATATTATGTTTATTTTGGGTCAATTTTCATGATCAATCAATTTATTTCCCTATTTCAATTTGTTTAGAAAATAGGCAATTTTCCTAATATTTTTTAAAAAAAAACATGTAAATGTTACAAAATAAGTTTCAAACTTGAAAGATAATGACGATAGCACTTTTTTTTTATCATAATATTATTTTTCTGCTCCTACTCAACATAGATAGAATGAATTATTTATCCAAAATAATATTGGAAATAAATTTTTTTTAGGCAAACCTGTTTAAGATTGACATCTAGTGCAATATAAGTTGATTAATGTGTGCAACTGCATAACCTAAAGAGTGCAATATAACCTGGAAATTATGATGACATTTATATATGAGAAATGAACAAATCCTCATGGTAATACACACACATATATATATATATATATATATAAATTTCTTTTCTGAATTTTAAGATGCATTGATGCAGTTACTACGGTTCGTTCATCTTTAGAAGCAATGGCAATTCTATCGAAAGGAGAGAAAAAAATTGATGTGATTATAATCAGTGTTCATTCACCGAATCTGGATTCATTTAAACTCTTGGCTCAAGCTGTGATATTGGATAAAATTTCACTATGTAAATATTTATTTTATTCTTCCACTTATGACATCTACAGTGAGAAAAGTCAGTTACGTTTATAAATACACTATGAAAATCGGCTACAAAATTTACTTTTATTATGTAATTAAATTCTTTAGAGCTAAAACAATTTGGTACAATTCACTATTAAATATGAGTAGTAATGAATTTTTTCGTTGTTTAGTGACATTTAGTTATTTGTTGTTAATGCCTATTTTATCCAGTAAATGATAAGTTATTATTTTGTAACATAACTTTTATAGTGAATATGCTTGAAATTAACTATTCACATAGTGCTTAATACAATTGTATTCTAACTATCAACTTCTTGAAATAATTATGCAGTTGTATGTGATGAATACAATGAACTTTTAGCAAAGAAGGCTTTGAAAGAAGGAGCATGTATTTTTCTACAAAGGCCACTAAATGAGGAAATTGTGAAATACTTGTGGCAATTTATATTGAGGAGAAAAATAGAAAGCGAGAAAAGGATCAGAAGATGGAGATAAGATGATTGTTAATGATGTTGATACAAATAATATTGATGTAGATAATGAAGAATTATCTAAAGAAACAAATGATGTACCTAATCCTGAGGAGCATAGAAATAATATTCATGAAGTTGAAGACAATATCGTATCGAATGGAAAATACATGTGGAGGAGGAAGAACAATAGAAAAGATATAAAAGAGGATAAGGTTAATAAGCAAAAGGACTGTGTAAAGTGTACTGCAGATCTTCATGCGAAATTCATGGAAAGTTTGAAACAATTAGGTAAAGGAAGTAAGTTTACCTTACAATTTCTTTTCAATTTATTTATACATAGAGATATGAACAATGAGAATTCATACTTACAACTAACATTATCTTGTTTGAAGTAAAGGTGTAATGATTGTTGTATTTACATTACCGTGTATTGATTTAGGAAAATTATAGTTATTAAACTAAATTTATATTCTTATGAAACATGTAGGATGTTACCCAAAGGATATAGTGGAGGTTATGGATGTGCCTGGTCTTACCAGGATGCAGGTAGCGAGTCATTTACAAGTACGTACATCCATAAAAATATTAAGTGATTAATCATTTACCTTTTGTGTGTTTGGTAAGTGAAAAGGTACTTGGCAAAGAAAAATATATATTTATATAGTTATTTTCTCATGTTTGGTTAGTAGAAAATCTTTTGTTTGGAATTTTTTTTAATCAAACTCTTGTGTGAGAAGTTATTTATTCTACAACTCTATTAATAATAATTATATATTGGAAAAAAATAAAATAATTAGTCTTATATTTATCCCGTCAGTAACTATTCAAACACTATTATTAATATTAAGTACTGAATTTTTTTTATCAAAATACTCACCAATAAATAAGATTAGTGATAGACCTTAATTACTTTTTTTAGTGATAATATTAATCATTCATTTATAATTTAATTATTCTTTAGTGACTATTCAATGAAAGAATGATATTATCAATCTTTAATTCGTTATTATAAAAGACTTTTATTGCTCACAAATTACAAAACACCAAAAATCTCATTAAAATGTATTCCGTCAGTATGACAATTTGAATATACTCATGGTCTAACTCTCCTTTCATTTTTTTTTCTTCTAACACCACTCAGAAATGTCGTTTCAACAATTGGAGATCCCCAGAAGAGCGCAAAAGTAGCCGTCATCCATTAGGCCAAGGATCTTTTAGTGATTCTCAACTAAAAAGTAGCAATAGAAAATATGGGAAAATGCCCCATATTCAAAATAATATTCCTAATCAAATCCAAAGAGGACCAGGGATTCCATTTTCCACTCTCAATTCCAACAACAATTTTCCTAGAGGGGAGAGTTCAATTCAAGAGAAACTCTATCCTCCACAATTTCAGGTTCAACCCCACTACCCCAACATTGACAATTCCTTAAATAACTCATTTTTGTTTGTGCAAAATAATGTTGGCAGTGTGCTTCAACAACATCAGCATAGACCATTATTGGAAATGTTTGGTTCACAAAGACTACAAGACCCAATTATAGGAAACATTAATCATAGTCCTGACTCAGCATTTAACACATGGAATCATCATACTAAAAGTGAGTACACCTTGGAGCTCAATGTAGCTCATAAAACAACACATTCAGGTAGCAAAATAATGCCTGATATAGGTGTTGAAAATACAATGATTAATGACTACAACTTGAATGTGAATGCAGGAAATATAAACACATATTCAGGTAGCACAACGATGTCTGATATTGATGTTGGAAATGTGACTAGTGACGAACTTGGAACAATAAATGCTAATTTTCAGCAACATATTGCTGAACCAAATATGTCTTATCCAAGCAATATAATCGCGACAACGTATAAGAGTGATATAGAAGAAAGTGATTCAAATGAGAAGGAAGATTGTTATGCATATTCTAATTTCCATAATATGGGTTATTTCTTCCAATATCATGGACCTCCAGGTGCTAACCTACCCAATTCATATGACAGTGAGTTTGATCAAGTTTATTATGATGATTAGGTTAGTGCTTCAATCTAGTTTGATATTATATATATTTTTTGTTTGATTGTTGGTATTATCTAAAATCAATATAAATTTAAAACAATTTTTTAGATTTTATATGCATATAAAATGTGATATTAAATTCCATTTTGTTGGTGGGATTACAATCTCTTATATCCTTTTTTTGAGTTAAATGACTCTTTGGCAAATTGAATATGTTTTGATGAAATTTTTTCAGTATTATGAAGTTAAGAATTGTGAAACAAATCAACTTTGGCCTGAAAGTGAAAGAAATCATTTTCTACTTTTTTTTGAAAACATTTTCCCTAAAATTGTACTTTGATCATTTAACACCGAATTATTTTTTAAGAAATAGTTTTTGTCAAACATGTAATATCTTACAGTTTACCTTAAATATACCTATGCAGGTGGTAGCGACTCTGAGTAATATGTTTCCAAGAGCAACAAATTGTTTTGATGATTTGTCAATATGATGATCCAATGTTATCAAGACTATAAGTGACAACTCTTATAAGGGCTCTTTGCTATTACAAATTGTTTTCTCGAGTGAAAATTGCATTTTTTTGGTGGAGACTATTTTGTTTCAAATGACTTGGGTTGTTGGAACTAATGGTATTTTATTTTTGTCTTTCCATTTCAAACTAATAATCATTATTAGATTACATGCTTTCATTATTTTCTTTATTTGGGATTATAATTTTTCTTAGTATCAAATTCACTTATCATGGCATTCCATAACCTTTTGGTTTATTAATTAAATGTTATATGTGAGATCAATTATTTATGGGATTAATCTTATCTCAATTTAGCATAATTTTTTGTGTACATTAACATCAATGAAATACGTTTTTTATTGCACTTAATTGGATTTGAGGTAACTGCTATGGAGATTTTCTTCAAATTTGACTGATTATGGGAACGGTATAGTTCCAACTTCTTGTGCTAGTGCATTTTGTATGTATTAAATGGGACCGAGTAGAGATAGTTGTTTTAGACTGGCTGACAAAAACATATTCTCTAAACTATTAAATGTACTTATATTCTTAATCCTAATATAACTATTATGATCTGTATATATTAATTATCATTTTGATTTATTAAAAGGTGAGATTCTGAGATGTGTTAATATGCCTGGTAAATTGGATAATAATAATATATATTGGTGAAATAATAAGTTAGTTGATGGAATTCATGTCTCGTTATAGAGATTGATTGATATGCCTTTTGAGAAACTTATAAGTTTTCATCGTGTCAAACCTTGCAAGTGGATTTATGAATCCGACACATGATGTAACACCTCAGATCTCAAGACAATGAAAATGCTAGTTTTTAGAAAATCTAGTGCCAGTACCAACGAAACCACCCACAGACCGTAGGTGGGGTTCCGTCGTGAAGGCCCAAATCTTTATAGTATCTGATCCCACCCACGGTCGACCATTACGATCTGTGGTTGGACCGTAGGTTAGGGTCAGTAACCAGTTAGAGGGAAATTATTGATGGGTCAACTTCAAACGGTCATAACTCTTAGCACAAAACGAATTAGGTGGCCCATGACATATCAAATGAAAGATAATTGAATTCTCTTTCCAACGCCACCGAGTTTTGTAAAATGTCATCTCCGAGTAAAAAGTTATGCTCGTTTTAGTGAAGACCTATCGGGTAAACTTGACCAACAAACCCAAACGACGGCCGATAGGTCAAACGACGGACCGTAGGTCCCACCGTGGATGGGCTTTGTCAAAATTAAGTTAGGGTCATTTTGATCCTTTCCTCTATGCATTGGGCACTTAAACTACGTCATTTGCTGTGTAAACTACGTTGTTTTACTCAGTTTCAGCCTAATAACTTAGTTAGAACTTACCCTAAACCATTATTCACTAAAAAATCATCAAACATAGGACAAAAGAGGAGAAACGAGGCGACCCAAACCCTTCCAAGAACGCAACACATTTTCTTCAGTTCCAGCCCCGAAATTGAAATATTTCTCCATAGATTTCATCACCAGGTATGTGATATTTTACTAGTGGGTTCCTTTCACCCAGTAGGTCCCTAGAATTCAGTTAGATTCTTGATTCCTATATCTTGCTTAGACCTAGGGTTTCTAAAACCTTAGATATTAGTTGTGAATTAGCTGTTAGAGTATTCCTAATAAGATTATCATGCTTTCGTAGAATCGTTGTTTAGTTCTTTGCATGAAACTCAAAACCCTAGCTATGTAGATTCTCTTAGTTCATGAATTACACATGCTAGGTCAGTTAAATAGATATACATGCTCCAGTTTCGAATGTCACATTATCAGTATATTTTAGCATGAACCCTATTTTGAGTTATAAATCTTGAGAAGCTTTTTAAAGCCAACACTTGAGTTTTAAACTGAGTTTTTGAGAAAGTTAAGATGAGTTTTGAGAAAGAACTTCTAAAACATGATTAGTATGACAATCGAGTAGGACATCAATGTTTAAGCAGTATGGTATCTGGATATACCATCAATGTTTATGCAGTATGAGTTTCCGAGTCATCAATGTTCATATTATAATATGATTTTGAATTGTTTTTGAGAAAGAGTTTTCAAGCATGAGTATTTGCATGTCAGTATTTTGAGCTATTCAATATTTCATTATTTCAGTCATAATGTATCATATATATATTCAGTTGGGAGTAGGCTTATGTAACACCCCAGAATTTTTTTGAACTAAGACTCGAACCATTCTTCGTAGTGACTGAGATTTTACCAAAGAATTAAATATTTCTTAAGTGTTAAGTTCACTCTGTGTAGCACCTTGAGTTCCAAGAAGAACTAAAGAGAGTTCATTCAAGCCATTCTTAAGTTTTTCTTATGTTTTGGGTCAACTTCAAATGACCGTAACTTTTAGTAGAAGATGCGTTAGGAGACCCATAAGATATTAAATTAAAGCCCTTCGAGTCCTCTTTCCAACGCCATCGAGTTTGCTGAATTTCGAGCTCTAAGTAAAACATTGTGACTGATTTACTAACAACGAGCAAACCCGGTATCAGCTCCACGTTACGGAACCAATACGGACCTAACTGCCTGTTGAAAAATTATTCTGACTCCTAGCTCATTTTATTTATTTCTTAAAGGGTATTTTGGTCCTAAAAACCCTTAGGAGGTCATCTAAATTACCCTAAACATTTATAAAAATCAGTTTTCATAAATCAAACCCTCTCATTCACTCCTAAAATTCTACGCTAAGAAAATTCAAGAAACGCTAAGGCTAGGGTTCTTCTTTTAAGATTTCCTTCAAGTTGCTTCAAGAAGATTGTTCTTTCAGGTATGTAAGCTTCCACAGTGTTAGGTTTGTTCACCCACACGCCAATCATGTTAATTTCAACGTTAGATTCGTTTTAGAAAGTTGAGGGTTTGATGTTCTTGATAGGTGTCCTTGAATTTTCTTTTGTTCTTAAATTGGGCTGAGATTGAGGAGTTCTTGAGATTATTGCATCGATTTATAGAGTTGTTTTGAGTTAGATTCTAGTGTACATGTGCTGGGTATCTGAATCTAAAGAGAAGTTGAGCAAAAACTCAAATTTAGGCGAACTGGGGTTAGAAAACGTAGAAGCAAAAAGTCGGGCGAATCTGGCAACCCAGTCTGCATTGCGGATTTGCCTCCCCATTTCACAGATTTTTTTCTCCGTATCGCGGAGAGGTCACAGACCCTTCTTCCTGAAAATTTATTCCGCAACCAAATGTTAAAATGCATCTTTGCGTCGCAGACTTGCTTCTAGACAGTGATTTCTTGATCATTTCTCATCACAAGATCCTTCCTTTCACAAATCATAACCTTTAATCCACAAATTCATATTCAAGGTAGAGTTGAGAGTCAAGTCTTGAGAGTTGTTTCTAGTCTTTTGAGAAAGTCCCTTTTAGTCTTTTTGAGGAGTCTTCTACAATTTATAATATCTTATTTTAAGACCCGAGTAAGTGAGTATGAGAGTGAGAAGGATGTATTCATAAGTCTACTTTATCATCACGAGATCCTTCATATCATGAACCATAACTCTTGAATTCATAATTCATATTCAAGAGAGAGTTAAGAGTAGAGTTCAAGAAAGCCTTTGAGTTCAATTATGAATCCTTTGAGATCCATTATCGATTTGAGTTAAGTTTTGAGGAAGTAAGTATGAGAATGAGAAGATTCATATACACGAGTTCCATATTGTCATGTAGGCCTCGAGTTGAGTCATTCATGCCCATAAATTCCGCATGAACTTCATAAATTGAGCATCTTTGAGAGGAGTAGTGTCTTCAAGTTCTAAGTCTTGAGTAAGTAGTTCCTAACCCTTTTGATATTATATTCCTAATCATGGGGATATTATAGGTTACCCATGAAGTTCTTGAGTTGAGTTGTTCATGCCCATAATTCCGCATGAACCCTATGAGTCAAACATTGTTGAGATGAGAAGTATCTTTGAGTCCTTGAGTTGAGTAGTTCATGCTCATAATTCCTCATGAACCCTCTGAGTTGAGCATTCTTGAAATGAGTAGTATCATTGAAGTTCTCGAGTTCTAAGTTATTGAGTTCCTTTAAGTATTGAGTTCTATGTATGTTTATTGAAAATCTTGAATTGAGTCGTTCACGTTCATATTTCGGCATGAACCTTATTTTGTGAAGTCTTTGACAAATTTTTCTAAACTTGTTTTAAGACTTAAGCACTTGAGTTGAGAAAGAGTAGAGTCGAGTTCATTTTCTTTAAAATGATATATGGGAACTAAGTATTCCCAAGAGTAAATGTTGTCACATTTAAAAGATGAGGAAACTGATATTTCCAAAAGAGTTTTGAGAAGTTGAATAACATCTCTTTTTAGAGAAAGACTTTGAGTAATAATCTCAAACCACAGAAAGAGTTATGTTTTTAAACATATGAGCTGAGTATGTTTTTGGAGTAGTATTAAGCACCGATATGGGGACGAGTTCAGATAACTTAAATCCCCATAAACCATGTAGCCGACGTGGGTATAAAAGGTCATACTTTTTAGGTGATTCCTTATTGCTTTTTAGCTGAGACTAGTGGATCCACTTAGTTGAGAGGTCTTATATCGTGGCAAAGTATAGGACAGTTCTAGCAGCGTAGGTGAGATGATGTATCATCACATAGCTCTTAGTGATGGTTGTCAGTTAGAGAAACTTCCACAAAGTTATATTGTATTTTATTATATACAAATTGAATTGTTATTGTATTCTTCAATACATTGAGTTGTTTTAACTATTTTAAAAGTTTTCCACGTATTGCATCTTTTATTGTTGCTTGTTATTGAGTATCTTGAATTGAGTATCTTGAGTTGAACTGTGCTTCATTGAGTTGAGTACCTTATTGTTGAGTTGAGCCCCATTTCACTGAGTTGAAAACCTTATTACTGAGTTGGGTATCGTATCCTTGAGTACTTCTGAGTTGAGTAAGTCTGAGTAGTTTTGAGTATCCTTGAGTATTCCTTGAGTTAAGTAAGTTTGAAAAGAGGTAATAAGTATGTTTTTTTACTACTTCAAGCTTATGTTTATGCTTTAGAATTCCTCTTAGATGCTCGTACATTCCATGTACTGAGCCATTTGACCTGCATCATTTCATGATGCAGATACATGTATTCAGGGTTATCAACACGAGCTTCGTTGATATCACATGGAATTTGAGTTAGCTATGGTGAGCCTCCTTGCTTCCGAAGGATTTCTATCACGCCCCGAGCCTACACCTTGGGTGGGACTCCACTAGAGAACCATTGTTGTCCCCAAGCGAACCCTTGGCCTGACTTATTTACTCAGCGGAAGACTTAAACATAAGAAAGAGAATCCAAATACAAGATAACTCAATAGTTTCAAAACTAAACTCAAAACGTTTCAGAAATCAACATTTAACTTAGCCCAAGTGGCAATTCAAATCTGAACATAATCTAATAACAAGATAATGATGAATGAACTACCATCTAACTGTCTATTTATGAAGCCTCTAACAATTGAGATGGATGTCGGGACAAGACCCACGACATCCTAATGAACTATCTAATACTGAAAGTAATAAAATGGGATCCTCTGGAAAGCAAGGAGGCTCACGACAAGACTCTGGGTGCTCAAGTGAATCAACGATGCACTGGTTGCTGATCCTGGTTACCTGTGTATGCATCATAAGAAGATGCATGCCAAATGGCATCAGTACATTGACTATACGAGTATGCGAGGGAAATTATAAACCAAGACATAAGCTTGAAAGGAACTGAAGAACATACCTAGCTCAACTCAACTCAACTTAAATGAACTCGTTTCAATAGAAAGAAGTTTAGAACAAGTGCAATATAATGAAAAGTTGTTTAAAACATGGATGTCAACTCTGTGTATTTTGGAAATACAATAATACTCTGTGTGTATGCAAAGATACAAATATAACTCTGAAATGCATGTAAAAATACAATTAAACTGTGTATATAAGAATACAATTACTTCTGTGGGAGTTTCTCTAACCGACAACCATCACGTTAAGAGTTATTGTGATGATTCATCATTTTGCCTCACGCTGCCAGGGCCGTCCTATACCTTGCCGAGGGTATAGAACTTGACTACTAAGTGGATCCACTAGTCTATGCTAAAAAGCACTAAGAAATCATCTAAAAAGTATGACCTTTTCTACCCATGGCGGCTACATGGTTTATGGGGGCTATGAGTTGTCTGAACTCTCCCCCATATCGGTGCTCATTACTACTCCCAAAATATGATACTAGCTCTTATGTTTAAAAACATACTTCTTTCTGTGATTTGAGATAATTGCTTAAAAACATAGCTCAAAGGCTACCTTGGAAATCAAAGTTTCCTCTCTTGCTTAATTGTGAAAACATTTACTCTTTTCTAAAAACTAGCTCAAAGGCTCTTTGGAAATCAAGGTTTCCTTTTTTTTTAAATGTGAAAACATTTTAAACTCTTTGGGATTACATAGTGATTTCACGTATCAGGACACTTCATCCAATACTAAGTGCAAACGATTGTGATTAGTAATATAACCCAACTAAGTGAGTTGGGGTCCAGTCCCAAGGGGGTGGTTCGTAATTGAGAATCAATAGGCAAGTAAGAATATGCTCTTTCCAATCATAGCTAAAAACATTTACGAATAAAAGCATGGTTTAAATTATAGGTGACACAAGTGTCAAATATCTGGCTTTGTTTGTACTATCAACTAAAACAATAACTAACACGAAAATATGAATATGGTGACAGAATTCTTGGGATGTGATAGGATTATGGGCTAAGGTAAACAACTGGGTAATTTCAATTAATAGTATATAGCTGCAAATCGGTGAAAAAGCTACACTTTAGTAGGGGTAAACTTTCTCTCGAACAATTTACCCCGAATCAAATTGGTTTCTCTCGAACACTATAAGCAGTAATGAAGCACAACCTTCTCATTAGTCCATTCACTCCCTCGAGTTGAATGTGTGGAAAAGGCTTTAGTCCATTCACTCTCTCGAGCTGAACCCATGACAACCCAATACCCACAGACCATCGATTAAGTAAATTTGGTTTTAAAACCTCTCTTTCGAGCAAGCCAAAAACACAAAGTTAAGATTGTATTTGCAACTACAACCCATTAAATTAAACCACAATTACTGAACGACGTCACTTTTAAACAACAAATAAACTATCAATTAACAATACCCAGCAGTTAAATCCACCCAGAATCACATAATCACACCCCAAGAATTAGGGTTTTAGCTAGACATAGTAAAAAGGTAAAAATCGTTACCAAGTTGTGTTTCCATCAACTGGGTACGATTGATATTGTCTTTACAAAGGTCTAAGATGAAGAATCTTCAACACCCATTTCAAATTTCTTCGAAAATGGAAATCTTCAAAGCTAAGGAAATATTGTCTCTCTATTCAGTTCTAAGATCTCAACTTTAAAAACTGAAAAATAATATGTTTCCACACAAAAATCGCTACTAAGCTAAATATTTAAACAAGTATTTATAGCTATCAAAAAGTGTGCTGCGGAGGTTCAGTCGGCGCAGTTAGTCGTGATTGCCGATCCAATCGACGATCCTCCCTTTGGACATATTCATCTCCATTTTGCTTTTTCCTTCAACATCTTCAGGTTTTGTAACTTTGGGCGATATGGCATTGCATAGCGGAACCGTTCGCCGACTCGCCGACTGCTCCTTTCTCTCACCGACTAGATTTTCTCCTTCAGGGCTTGACACTCTGGAATATTAGGTGATACCCTTGCCGTTCGGCGACTCGCCTAATGGGTTAGGCGATCCTTAAGCCTTCTTTCCTTCGTTCTTTCAGATGCCTTGTTCCTTTTTGCTCAACAGTGTCCATGCTTTTTTCCTCAATCCAAATACCTGAAATTCAAGGATTTACATCAGTTATTGGTACAAAATATGAATTTGAGGACACTAAATCTATTCAAATAAAGCCCTAAATGAGTCCAAATCGTGGACTCGTCAACACCCCTAACTTAAACTTTTGCTTGTCCTCAAGTAAAACTCAAGTTCAGCAATTCAAAAAGGATTTCTCAAACAGTGCTAAACAAGATTTAATCATGAATGCACGCAAAAAGACTCAACTTATTCATGCAAAGATCAATTGTGCACTCAAAGAGTCAAGTTGTGACTCACCAATATCAAAGAATCTCAAGCTCACAATACTTGCTTCAAATGCAAGTTCAAGCTCAACAAAGGTACTCAAATGCCCTCACACAAAGAATGATTCCATATTCACACACAGTGGTTCAACAATTTAAAGTTTCGGAATCAAATGCAACGCTCACACTCACAAAAATGAACACAATGTATGATTTCACCCATAGGTTTTCCCGTATTTTCCAACCAACATTTGTTTCAGCTCACTCAAGATGAAAAAGGTCTTTTCAAGTCTTGTAACGGGGCTGAGTGCAAATGTATGGTCATTTACGCTAAATGGCTATAATCCTCATGAAATGTGGTGTGAACAACACTTCCTTTCCGTTTCTTCATCATTTTTCATTCGTGCTTACTAGTCATCCCATTATTCACTTTCCATGGACGGTTGGAAACCCCATTTCTTTTTGCATTTTCACAAATTTATTTCGCAACTTTTTCTTTCTTTTTCATTTTCTTCTTTTTCTCTCTCTTTTTTTTATATGGAGGGGTTCCATTTTTCTCAAAACCATGGGTCAAAGGGGACTTTCTTGCACTTCTTGATTTACCTTCTCTTTTCACCACACCCCTAACTTAGGCTTTTGGCCTAAGTTGGCTATTCAAACAAACCACAAATCATGAGGATTATGGGTATTGGATCAAGAAAGGTTATGTTTTCATCAAGTTTCTTCCAAGAAAAGGTTAAGGCTCAAAGGGTGCTCAAGCGGGGTTCACACACTCAAAAGGTAAGCCACAAAAAGAGGTATAATGTCAAATTGTTTCACACTCTTTAAAGTCTCCTAAGATCATCTCAAGAGTTCACATCACTTAGTCAACCAGACCAACGAGGTAAATTCTAGGTGTCATCACACATGGTTGACGGTAAGCTCATCACACAAGGCATTGACACCAAAGTCAAACAAGACTCCACACTTTCGCTAGTGTGCAATGTTCATCACAAGAGACTCAATTCGATACTTGGCTAGTCACAACGAGGTGCAAAGAGTTCACATATTGACTATGCAACTTCATTTGGCCTCATCGTAGCCGCACATTCATTTTTGTTCGATTATGAGCACTATTCAAGTCACCGGTATTGATCAAAACCGATACTCAAATTTGCAAAAGAACAGCCACATTCAACACAAATAAGAGGTCGCAATTTTTTCCCCAGAAGGGTCAAAAATCATTTACATTTAACACGGAGCCACAAGCTCAAACCTTCCACAAAAAAAGCAGTGTAAAAACACAATTATGGCTCAAAAACCCAAATGTATAAACAAAACATCAATATTCACAAAAATACACACAAAAGGTGGGCCTCACCCAACCACAAATAAAAACATTTGTCCTCAAATAAAAACACAAAATATCCAAAAGTTAAAATAAATAAAGACAGAGAGGGAGGTAAAAAGGGGATCCTGTCTACACAGTCGCTCCATTTGTCTGGGCATCAATGTACGGTGTATCAGTCTGGACCTAGGCATCAGTGTCTGGAGTCACCTCAGAAGGAACATCAGTTGCACTAGAAGCAGCCAAATGAGTATCTGCTAAGGAAGCCTGCACAACATCATCTACCGTGGCCTCTTCAGTCTCAATAAGACCCTCATATGAAGCTTCCTCAGCTACCTCGAGCATATCCTAATCAGTCTCCACCTCAGACTCAGGATCAGCTGCTTCCTCAACTTTAATCTCATCTCCAGTGGTAGCCGGAGGCATATCTGGTACATCTGGAATCTCCACCATCCCAAAGATCATAGACATATCGGTGGACTTCAGCTGATCCATGTCACTCCTCAACACAGCAATAGCGGCCTTTAAGGCCGTCACTTCCTTGGTGGCCCCTTGGCCACGCTCACACACTGGTATCCTAACCGTAAGGGTGTCAATGCTAGTGCTCAAGGGTGTCACAACATCAACCAGGACAGTCTGAATCATGTTCATAATGGAGGCCTCGAGTTTGGCAACCCGACAATCAGCAGAATGGGCAAGATGCCTCATCTGGAGTAATGAAGCCTGAGTGATCGAGGTTCAGGAGACAACAACAGTAGGTCTATAAGGCAGCGCAGCAGTAGAAGAACTAGGGATATCTGAAGGTACAACACAAGAACTACCTGAAGGCCAGAGGCTGGGCAAATATGTCTCTGCAGGTACTACATTTGTGTCTACAACCGGGGGAGAATCCACTGGGGCTTCCTTATTCTTCTTCTCATCCTGGTCCTTTAAATATTCAGCATCAATTCTCCGGATATCAGTGGAGGATGTGTTAATCACTTCCACATCCTTCTTTGCATCTCTAGGAACTCGAGCCCCTCTGCATTGCTCGGTGATCAATACCGGAAAGGGGAGTGAGGTTTGGTGCTGCCTGGCCCTCATGGCTATTTCTTGTGCTATAATCATCCCCATATTAAGCCTCGTCTCATCAATGATGCATCCTAGACAGGCTGCCTTGGCATGCCGGAGAATCAACTCGTTCTGGGATGGCATAATAGTACTGCTGATGAAGCCAAACAAAAAATCTGGCAGCTATGTTTAGATCCTTCTTCTCGATAGGTACTCCAATTTCCAGCCATTTGGGGGTATCGTCTGATATGAGAGGAGCTAACCACTTCTTCATATTCTCTAATGTGGTAGTCCGGATCTTGTGTTGGCAGTCGTCATCAATATCATCAGGATAGTCCAGGACAACATTGATTGCCTTATTATCACACTTGACCTTCTTTCCCCAAACTACTACATATTCAACCGGTTTAAACGCAAATGCTTTCTTCTTTCTCTGTGGTATCAAGGTCCCATAAGAAGCATAGAACTCCTAGACCCAATTTAGAATATACGGCCCCCAGGGCTTTGTGAAGATCTGGAAATTATGAGACTTCAGACATCTCATAATCTCGAGGTACCTATCAATCACACCATCAGTGGACATACGCTTCTCCTTAATGATTGTCCTCATCCCCTCAGTCTTTAATATGTTCATAGAATTTGGGGGAGGACCCTGCACATGAGGTGCTAGGACTACAGCCTGCTCTGGAACTAGAAGAGAAGAAGTGGTGGGTGTAGGAGTCCTGATCCTAGACGGATCATGCATTCTTTTTTAACATAGCTCTGCCATCTGTGCTACTACCAGCTCATCATCATCAGAAGCTATAGTCTGAGGTTCCTGATGCTCACCCTCACTCTCAGAAGTGGTGAGGTGAGTGTTATAGATGACATCACTGTCGGAGCTTGCCTTCGGTGATGCAAGTCCTTTTCCTTTATCCTTGCCTTTCCCACCAGTTGTGGGAAGTTTGGTAGATTTGCACCTGGATGTAGCTGCATCCTCATTGAGTTTAATTCCCTTAGCCTTCTTTCGGGGTGGCATATTTCTACCTGCAACCTTTTGTCTAGCCATGTCTGCAAAACATCAAGAAAAAGTTAGAAACATTTCAATTAAAGGTACAGAAAAATAATTGCAGACAGACTCGCCGAATCATGTTGGAGAACTAGATCGGGCTCGCCAAAAGGATTGGCTCAAAATTCTCAGAAAAATTTGACAAGTCGGCGATGGGAAGGCCTTTTGGCGAGCATGGATTAGCCCGCCGAAAGTTACAGTGCAATTAAAGCTACAGGGGTGCAGACAAAGGGTAATCAAGAAGACTTTCGGCGAGTCGTCGAGTGCCATCGGCGACCTCAAGCTTCTCGCCGAAAGTTACAGAGTCAAACATCAAGTATAGCATGAAATTAAAGGCAAGATGGGGAACTTTGGCGAACCATCGAGCTATTCGGCAAACCGCTGAGCCATTCGGCGAGCTCAACCCAGCTCACCAAATGATCCAACATGCCTACTTTCAACCCAACTTCTCGAATTCAACCCTGCAACCCCTGAAAACAAAATCAAAGCATGCACAACTCAAATTAAAATTAGACCCAT
>JAJOOO010000647.1:0-78791 GCA_029582685.1 Solanum piurae | reverse complement strand
CAAACATCGATTATGATGTCTAATATGAGGTAAAGGTAAGGGTTAGTAAAGTATACACACGTAGCCGGATCAAGGTGCGGGGTGAAATTCTCTAGATGCCGGATCAAGGATTTAGAGATACCTAACTTATCACTTTGCATGTAATACACTAGGAAAGGATTGTGATTACTAGAATTACTACGTTATGAGCTTGTGGTGAACACGTAAACCCTAGTTAATTTTCTCATCTTGATAACAACCGAACTTGACTTTTGTTTATTGATTACTTACTGAATAATTACAATTTGTTTCACAAAACCCCCCCCCCCCTTTTTAGTTAATTGTCATTTTTGTGGAAGTACTTTGACTAATCGAATATAATCGTGGGTTAAAGTAAAGTCTAAACCATTTTCCTCGTGGGATCGACCCCAACCTACAAGTTGGGTTCTTTACTTGATAACGATCGCTTATGCTTCTTTAGGGAGGTGTAATTTGAGCGTATCACCTATGAAGCTACAATCAACATTAGACATTTTCATGCTACTCTCTATTTATTCATAAGAGATGGGAACTCAACTCTACATGTCTATCATAAGGGCCAATGATTCACCTCTTTATGTACAACATAAAGTCCGAATGGGTATTCACCTCTTACTTTACATGTATCGTCATAGGTATTCACCTTCATGACTATTTCAGGGAAACATAGGTATTCACCACCATGCCCCAAAATTATATGATGTAGGTATTCGCCTGCACATTATTACATATGGATGATAAGTATTCGCCTCCATGATCATCATATATGATAATTGTAATCACCTCTTGCTTTAGAAGTCATCTTTTAAGGGTAGTCACCACATACTTCTCAGATCATGTCATGGGTAATCTCCTCATGATTATCTATCTAGACATAAGGGGAGTCACCTCACATCCCTATCATACACAGATCTTTAGGGGAATCACCACAAGCCTCATCACATTTCATAGTCCTTGGACTTAGATTCATTTTAGGTGAGCAAACCTTTCAACCTAGAATCATTCTACGTGTGGGAACCTTTCATATCATATCTTATCATATTCATGCATAATATGATATCTCGAATTCTACATTAGAAATGGATATGATCATGACTCAAGTAATTCTATCACTTCATACATTAAAGCATTCAAAAGGTAGATTAGGCGAGTAAAGTCTTGCCACAACTATTATATCTAATAGTCTACCATTATCATATAAGCTTCACTCTTGGAGCATTAGCATACATAATTCATCATATTGTCTTTACTCTCAGAACCGTAGTTATTAACATTCATGACTACAATCCTTACACTCAAAGCTTTACTTCTTACAAACATCATACATACCTAGATTTCGAGGCATTCTAGTCACATTCTTCATTATCTAGTGATTCTAGTCTTAATTCATCATAAATGTTCAACCTGAAGACTTACTAGTTATGATCCATCGTATATACTATAATCTAATTCTATTCATGTCTATATGTTTCTATTGTTGATCAATTACTATTCATATCATCAATTCTCGAAGATTATCTATTAATACTCAATTTCCCTCTCATGGCATAAACCCACATTACTTTAATTTCATCAATTATACTAGGGTTAACCATGGAAAACACATAATATCATAATAATAACATAATTCAATACTAAATCAATCAGAAACAAGTACTATTCACTAAATTGGAATCATATCCAACACTACCCACAACATATGAAGAAATCCTAGCTATAATTGGGGTTTATCTTCACAATTCGAGGAAATTTAGGGGGCTCCATGGATGAATAAGCTATCATACCTTGGATACAAACATGTACAAAAGCTTGCAACAGTGGAGGAATTTTACCTAGCTTTGTCCCTTCTTCTTCTTCTTCCTAGAGAGAGGATTTGTTGGAGGGAGTTGGGTTTGATTTGGGGATTTAGAACTAATGATTTAATTGACTTAGTTTAGGGGTCTAATAGGTTTATATAGGTGGACTAATTACTAATATACTGACCCCACTTAGTAACTAATTAATTCTAGAACCTTCCCCTAACCCCCAACTTAAATCGTCTAAGACCATCACTGCCCCAACCAATGAGACCCCGACCAACGGACCTTGAGTGGATCAATGGGCAGTGCTGGTCGTCCGTGGATAGCGTAATGGATCTTTATTTGCATGCCTTGACCCATGACTCTCCCCTACGGGGCATGAGGCCCTTTCGTGGGTCACTGCCTTGGGGCAGATTTTGGGGGCTGTTTTAGGATTCTCCTCAAGGACCCCTTTGGTTGGTCTTCGGAGAGTCGTACCTTGACGTTTAACCCCTAAACCCCTGATTGTAAGTATGGGAAGTTATTTTTATAACTCTAACCCCCACGTAAAGCTCTAGAACCCTTACGTAAGGCACTAGTTTAACCTACTAGTTTTCTAGGTGTTAGAGGATATCACCTTTGGGATAATTCATCCTCGAATGGTGATTCTAAACTCTTCTTAAAGGAAATGACTTTAGACTAGCTGCCCAACATGTATGCAACTTATATAAATGCACATAAACAACAGAGGAAACCTTCAATTCCAAGCTAAACATATTCAACGCAACACAAGGGAATAGGAACTACATCTAACAACCCAAAGTGCATGAAATTCTATATCTACTCATATTCGAGGAGGAACTACCATCTCTTAGCTAAAAAATGCTCAACATACACTCACGGAGCCTAAATGCAATTTACTCTCAAAGAGCATTTATTCAAGGAGGAATCTTTTGACTCCAAACTAAGGCATGCTCATTAATTCATTTCATGAAGTAAAGTGGGCGACTCATACTAAATGAACAACAAAATGAGGAACATAAATCATGAAGACTCATTTTCTTACAAAACATGACTTTCTCAAAAACATGCATAGCATAAAGAGATCATGGAAACACATAAAACACACATGACTCCAGCACATAATACAACTAAGAGGAGCTTATCATCTCAAGCTAAAAGAGGCATAGAAGGAAAATGATGAGGACATCGGGACATCTCACTGGCCCTCGGCTTCCCAAGTAGTACCCTTCACAAAATCCCTCACTAAAGAACACTCCTTACAACTTTATGGAAACAACTTCCCTGTTCTTCTAATTCTTAACTTGCCGTTCTAGGATCCCAACCGGTAATTCTAATTTAGAGAAGTTCTCATTAAGCAACTCTAGTTCACAAGTAACCTTACTAACACCACTCAAAATCTCATATGAGCCTACCAAACCAAGACTAAACTTCTCATACTCACTACACCTCCAAGGTGAGAATTGTAAGAGAACCTAATCATGAATCATCAAGGACGCTCAACGACCTTTCTATCTAAGCACATTATCTCCCGCTTTGGATTAAGCCTGTAGAAACTCTTTTAAGCATCACGTCTTTTAATACTAAGGTCGGACAAAGTCATCAAAAAGATTTCACATCCCTCACACAAGATGATTCTAAACCATGGTGAATTACCCTTCTACCCTTCTTAGAATAGTCTATTCAGACAACACATCTAGGCATTACTAAAACACCCTATTCATCGAATCTTTTAACATACCCTAAAACTCATCATGACTTAGTCGGGTTCTAACATCAATTAATCATAACCATAATGCAGCCCATTCATACTAAAGACAATATCAAAGTCTATAATATCAAGTGTATCTAGTCACATAGCCATAATTGGCATCACAACCAACCTTTTCTGCCTAGTTCCTTGTAAGATGAACCCTTCGAGTAGTCATATCCTAAAGACCATCGGATAAGGAATAAGAGAGATACCTTATAGAGTTAAACTCTATGGCATGATGTAGAGAATGGAGAAGTAAAGTTTTCTAAACATACAATAGCCTCCTATTCATAAATGTGGCGCGCTACAGATTTATTTACAAGACTGTACTAGACGTGGTTTGACACAATACTAGAACCATTGTAAACCTTGTGCTCTGATACCAAGTTTGTCATGACCCAAGGGTACACCCTAGATGTAACATGGCGTACTTGACTCCGAAATGGTCTCATACAAGCCCTTAGCATATCATAACATAAGACAATATAAAAGTTTAGAATTTTAAAACATTTTTCATACAATTAAAGCCTTTATAAAACGAAGAAGAAGCCTTACTACACTTTTGTCTCAAACCATCTACTACAATATTTTGAATAACTCTTGGGACAAGCCCATACTATAGTCTCAAAAGATAAAGAAAGACATAAAAGGAAATGGTGTATTCATCCTCGAAGCTATGATGACTCACCAAGTCTTCAATTGCTTGCACTTCTAGAAACCTATCTTCATGAATGGAACTCAAATCACCAAACCCTACATTTGATGAGAATGTAGGCAAAATATTCGTTTGAATACAACAGTACTAAATATGATAGCTAGCATAACATCATAAGAGCACAACATAAGGGTTAGTCAACAAAATACATAATCCATAAACATAAGAGATACTTCATGAAATATGAACTATAAGTATAAGAGACAATATCATAATCATAAGAAAAGTCTCCAACATAAGCATCATATAGGCATTAGTCATCATAAAACATTGTACAAATACATAGTCAATACTTAGACCTTCATATCATAAGAACACCATTTAATAAGTAGCTTCAAGTAATACTTGTGCAATGTATGAGTAAGACCCCATAATATCACTCACACTAAGTACCACCTTAGGCCATCATACATACATAACAAGGAAGTAAAATATAGCACAATCATATCTATACATACAACATATAAGAGAAACACTTTATGAGTCACCTTAAGGCAAGCTTGTGCCATGCATGAACAAGACCCCGTAGTCCTACCCATGCTAAGCTAGACACTTTAGGTTCTTCATTCATGTTTATCATCTCCTAATCTCATAGTTAACATATCTCTAATAGACATAGAGAATCACCTCTAGTCATGCATGTATTGGAAAGGCCCTTTCAAGCTACAACCCAACCTAGTCATGCTCATATTTCATAATGCAAGGGTATTCAGCTCAAGGGATAAATGTCATGGAAGGCCTATCAAGCTACAATCAACATTAGACATTTTCATGTTACTCTCTACTTATTCATAAGATATGGGAACTCACCTCTCTATGTCTATCATAAGGCCCAATGGGTATTCACCATTTTATGTCAATCATAAAGTCCAGATGGGTATTCACCTCTTACTTTACATGTTTCGTCATAGGTATTCACCTCCATGACTATTTTAGGGAAACATAGGTATTCGCCACCATGCCCCACAATTATATGATGTAGGTATTCACCTGCATATTATTATATATGTATCATAAGTATTCGCCTCCATGATCATCATAAATGATAATTGTAATCACCTCTTGCTTTAGAAGTCATATTTTAAGGGTAGTCACCACATACTTCTCAGATCATGTCATGGGCAATCTCCTCATAATTATCTATCTAGACATAAGAGGAGTCACCTCACATCCCTCTCATACAAAGGTCTTTAGGGGAATCACCACAAGCCTCATCACATTTCATAGTCCTTGGACTTAGATTCATTTTAGGTGAGCAAACCTTTCAACCAAGAATCATTCTATGTGTGAGAACCTTTCATATCATATCTTATCATATTCATGCATAATATGATATCTCGAATTCTACATTAGACATGGATATGATCATGACTCAAGTAATTCTATCACTTCATACATTAAAGCATTCAAAAGGTAGATTAGGCGAGTAAAGTCTTACCACAACTATTATATCTAATAGTCTACCATTATCATATAAGCTTCACTCTTGGAGCATTAACATACATAATTCATCATATTGGCTTTACTCTCAAAACCCTAGTGATTAACATTCATGACTATAAGCCCTTTACTTCTTACAATGATCATACATACGTAGATTTCAAGGCATTCTAGTCACATGCTTTATTATGAAGCGATTGTAGTCATAATTAATCAGAAAGGTTCAATTTCAAGCTTTACTAGTCATTATCCATCATATATACTATAATCTAATTCCATTCATCTCTATATGTTTCTATTCTTGATCAATTACTATTCATATTAGCAATTATAGAAGTTCATCTATAAATCCTCTATTTTCCTCTCATGGCATAAACCGACATTACTATAATTTCATCAATTAGACAAGGTTTAACCATGGAAAATACATAATATCATCATAATAACATAACTCAATACTAAATCAATCGTAAACAAGAACTATACATTCAATTGGAATCATACTCAACACTACCCATAACATAAGAAGAAATCGTAGCTATAATTGGGGTTCTTCTTCTTCTTCTTCTTCTTCTTATTCTTCTTCTTCTTCTAACTCAATACTAAATAAATCATAAACAAGCACTATCCATTCAATTGAAATCATACTCAACAGTACCCATAACATAGGAAGAAATCGTAGCTACAATTGGGCTTCTTCTTCTTCTTTTTCTCCTCCTCCTTCTACTTCTCCTTCTTCTCCTTCTCTTTCTTCTCCTTCTCCTTCTTCTTATTCTTCTCCTCCTTCTCCTTCTCCTCCTTCTTCTCCTCCTTCTCCTTCTCCTCCTTCTTCTCCTTCTTCTCCTTCTTCTTCTACTGATTCTACTCCTTCTTCTTCTTCTTCCTCTTTTTCTTCTTCTTGTTCTACTCCTTCTTCTCCTCCTCCTTCTCCACCTCCTTCTTATCCTCCTCCTTCTCCTTCTCCCCCTCCTTCTCCTCATCTTTCTCCTTCTCCTCCTCTTTCTCCTTCTACTTCTCCTTCTCCATCTCCTTATTCTTCTGCATCGTCTACTTCTCCTTCTCCTACTTCTCCTTCTTCTCCTTCTTCTCCATCTCCTTCTTCTTCTTCTTTTTCTTCTTCTTCTTCTGCTTCTCTTTAT
Source organism: Solanum piurae (assembly GCA_029582685.1). Lineage (NCBI taxonomy): Eukaryota > Viridiplantae > Streptophyta > Magnoliopsida > Solanales > Solanaceae > Solanum > Solanum piurae. The sequence goes on along the minus strand of JAJOOO010000647.1, from coordinate 71,927 downwards.
TCTTGTTCTTCTCCTTCCCTTTCTCCTCCTCCTCCTCCTTCTCCTTCTCCTTCTCCTTCTCCTCCTTCTCCTTTTTCTTCTTCTCCTTCTTCTCCTTTTTCTCCTTATCCTTCTTCTCTTTCTTCTCCTTATTCTCCTTCTCCTTGTTCTTCTTTTGCTTCTTTTCTTTCCCCTTCTTCTGCTCCTTATACTCCTTCTCCTCCTTCTCCTGCTTATCCTTCTTCTCCTTATTCTCCTTTTTCTTCTTGTTCTTGTTCTTGTTCTTCTTCTTCTGCTTCTTCTCCTTCTCCTTTCTCTTCTTATTCTTCTTCTTATTTTCCTTCTTCTCCTTGTCCTCCTTCTTCTTCTCCTTCTTATCCTTCTTCTCCTTCTCATCCTTCTTCTTCTTCTTCTTCTTCTTCTTCTCCTTCTTTTCTTTCTCCTTCTCCTTCTTCTCCTTCTCCTTCTCCTTCTTCTTCTTCTACTACTGCTTCTACTTTTACTTCTTCTCCTTATTATTTTTCTTATCCTTCTTATCCTTCTTATCCTTCTTCTCCTTCTTCTCCTTCTCATACTTCTCCTTCTTCTCCTTCTCCTTCTTCTCATACTTCTCCTTCTTCTCCTTCTCCTTTTTATTCTTTTTGTTCTTTTCCTTTTTCTCCTTCTTCTTCTTCTCATTCTCCTTATTATCTTTCTTCTTCTTTTTCATCTTCTTGTCTTTCTTCTCTTCTCCTTCTTCTGCTTCTGCTCCTTCTCCTTCTTTTCCTTCTTCATATTCTTCTTATTCTCCTTCTTTTTATTCTTCATCTTCTTCTCCATCTTCTCCTTCTTCTCCTTCTTCTTTCTTCTTCTTTTTGTTCTTCTTCTTCTTCTTCTTCTTCTTCTTTTTCTTCTTCTTCTTCTTCTTCTTCTTCTTCTTCTTCTTCTAGAGAGAAGATTTCTTGGAGAGAATTGGGTTTGATTTGGGGATTTAGAATTAATTATTTAATTGACTTGGTTTAGCGATCTAATAGGTTTATATAGGTGGACTAATTACCAAGAAACCTACCCCAATTAGTAACTAATTAATTCTAGAACCTTCCCCTAACCCCCAACTTAAACCGTCTAAGACCATCAGTAACCCAACCCACGGATCGTCAGTGGGTCCAAGGGCCATGCTCGTCATCTGTGGATGGGGTACTAGAGCTTGTTTGGCAAGCCTTGACCCATGGCCCTCCCCCATGGGGTGTGGGTGGACCCACGAGGCGTTAGTCCCCATCGTGGGTCACTGCCTTGGGGTAAATTTTGGAGCTCTTTTAGGGTCCTCGTCAAGGACCCCCTTGGTTGGTCTTTGGGGAGTCGTACTTGATGTTTAACCCTTAAACCCTTCATTCTAAGTACGACAAGTCATTTCTATAACTCTAACCCCCACATAAAGCTTTAGAATCCTTACATAAGGTTGTAGTTTAACCTACTAGTTTTCTGGGTGCTACAAAATCTACTTTAACGCTTCAAAACTGAACAAGAACAACTTTTTTCATTTTGGGTATAAGTTTCTTAATATTTGGATACGTTCTTCCAGTTCAAAAAATCAATTTATTCTGATTCAAAATTTGGACTTTTGGGGTAAATTGATGAGGTAAGTCATTTTTCGCTGACGGGTTGGTGACTCACCAACACCCCTATCCATCGCCTTCTTGTCTCGAGTTTTTATCTAATATACGTTGTGACTTTAGGCCATCTAAGTTGGGGTCGTCGATCGATTCCACGATGCAACCTTTACTCCTTTGGATCGCTAATTTCTTACATCTTAATTGAACGTTTTGTAAATTTCAGTGGTCTAACGTATCTTTGCTGATCCAATTGGCTATTCGCCGATAGGGCTTATCCCTCGCCCAATTTATCTCATCCCCAGGGCTGGAATGCTCGAACTTTAGGCTAGCTACATAGCCACTTGGCGATTCACCGAGTGGTCTTGGCGATTGCCAGGATCACTTTTCTTCAATTCTTCAGCTTGTTAGCTCTTTTTCCCCTAGTAGTGTTCTTGCCTTGCTCCTTAGCCTTCATTAATGCAAATCATAATTTAACACTAGTTTAGAGCATAAATTGGGCATTTGAGGACACTTAAACTATCAAAATAAAGCCCTAAATGAGTCAAAATCTCTAATTCATCATTCCTCTTGATTGGGAAAAGATTTGAGTTTCTTTATTTGATAGGCTCTTTCCCCTTGAGATGAGGGAGGCAAAGGTGCTTGAATTAATCAACCTTCATCAAGGAAACTTGAGTGTGAAGGTATATGCTTTGAAGTTCACATAATTGTTTAGACATGCTCCTACTATGGTTGCCGACCCTAAGGCAAGGATGAGTAAGTTTTTTTTTTGGGATTATCTGAAATTATAGTAAAAGAATGTCGTACAACCATGCTTATTAATATATGGTCATTTCTCGTCTAATGGTACATGCTCAACTAATAGAAATGGATAATCTTAAGGAAAAGTCTAGGGAGACAAAGAAGGCAAGGACTACTGATGGTGACTTTTCATGTTTAAGGTCTGATGCAAATGGTCATTCTAGGTTCCGACAATGATTTTCCGGTAAAGGTTCCTCGATTTCTCCTTCTAGATTCAACAAAGATTCGGTGTCTAACCCTAAACCTCAAGGAGGAAATGGTAGTGGATCTTTATTGTCTACTTTGGTAAGTGTGGAAGGAAGCATGAGGGTAAATGCTTAGCCGATATGGATGGTTGCTCTGGTTATGGTAAGACTGGTCATAAGATAATAGATTGTCCAAAACTTACGGCTAAGGGAAGATAAGATAGGAAAGATCTGCCTAGTGGTTCGGGTTCACGTGCTCCAAAGCAAAAACAAATTTTATACACTCACGACTCACCAAGAAAAAGAGGGTTCTATTTCTGTGGTTACCGGTATGTTGGAGTTTTTCATCTTGATGTTTTTGCTTTCGTTGATCCCAGTGCTACCTTTTCTTTTGTGGTGCCATATGTTGATATGAGGTTTGATATTCTTCCGGATGTGTTGTTAGACTAGTTTTCTGTCACAACTTCTATCATGAATCTATTGTTGCTAAGAGAGTCTGTAGAAATTTTCCTATTTCCTTATCCCATAGAGTCACTCATGTTGATCTTGTAGAGCTTGATATGCTAGATTTTGATACCATTCTTAGTAAAGATTGGTTTCATTCTTGTTATGCTTCTATTGATTGTAGAACCCGTGTGTTCAAGTTTTAGTTTCCAAATGAGCCTATCCTAGAATGGGGAAATTCTATGCTGACACTGTCAAACACAGTGGTTTCGGTTTAGGCTTTGAGAGAATGATTCTGTTTGCCACCGGGATAGAAAACATTCGGGACTGGTTTGTTTCTTTTCTTAAAGCAATAAAGATAATTTCTAAGGGTTGTAAATACCATCTAGTTAGGGTGAGGGATATAGATTTTGTGACGCCTACTCTTGAGTCGGTCCCTGTTGTAAATGAGTTTACGGAAGTGTTTCCGGATGATCTACCCGGTATTCCTCCGTAAGAGCAATAGACTTCAGTATTGATCTTATCCCAAACATGCAACCTCTCTCTATTTTTTCTTATCGAATGGCTCCGGTATATATTAAGGAATTGAAAGAGCAATTGAAAGATTTTTTGGATAAGAGTAACATTTGACCAAGGGTGCTCCAATTTTGTTTGTTCGATAGAAAGATGGTTCGCTTCGTATGTGTATCGATTACCATCAATTGAACAAGGTTACTAGTAAAAATAAGTATCCTATCACAAGGATAGTTTATTTGTTTGATGGATTACAACGATCAAGTTACTTCTCTAAGATTGACCTTCGGTCGGGTTATCACCAATTGAGGGTAAAGAAGGAGTATATTCCAAAAATGGCTTTTCAAACTCGGTATAGTCATTATGAGTTTTTGATGATATCATTTGGCTTGACTCATTCTCCCATCGCTTTTATGGATTTGATGAACAATGTGTTTAGGCAATACCTTGACATGTTTGTGATTGTGTTGATCTATGATATACCGATCTATTCAAAGAGTAAAGATGAGCATACTGATCATTTGATGATTGTGTTGCAAGTCCTCATGGACTAACAACTCTTTGGAAAGTTTAGTAAATGTGAGTTTTGGTTGCAGTCCGTGGTTTTGATTGGTCATATTGTTTCCAGAAATGGTATTCAGGTAGATCTTATGAAGAAGGATACGATAGAGAGTTATCCTAGACCTCTATCCCTTTCGGATATTACGTGTTTATTAGGTTAATTCGGTTACTATAGAAGGTTTCTAGAAGGATTTTTCATCGATCGCCTCTCCATTAACGGCATTGACCCAAAAGAAAGTTAAATTCTTATGGTCAGAAGCTTGTGAAAGGAGTTTTCAGGAATTGAAAGGTAGAATTACTTTTACCCCGTGGTTGACTTTACCAAAAGCAACCGATGGGTTTGTTGTTTCCTCTGATGCATCAAGAATTAGATTAGGATGTGTCCTTATGAAAAATGGGAAAGTTATTGCCTATGCCTCAAGGCAACTTAAGGTGCACGAAAAGAACTATCCTACCCATGATTTGGAACTAGCGACGGTTGTGTCCGCTTTGAATGTTTGGATGTATTACTTATATGGTTTTCATGTGTATGTCTTTACTAACCACAAAATTTTCTAATATGTTATTAATTATAAGGATCTAAATCTTCGCCAAAGAAGGTGGTTTGAGTTACAAATGGATTATGATAGGAGAGTTTTCTATCACCTCGGTAAAACAAATGTGGTGGTAGATACTCTTAGTCGATTGATAATTTGTAGTGTTGCTAAGGTAGATGATAGTGATTAGACGCATCAAGGACACTTAATCCAATTCTAAGTGTCAACGATCGCTAGTCAGTATAATAACCATACTAAATGAGTTGGGGTCGAATCCCATAGGAAGAGGTACGTGTTTAAGATTCAAGAGTAGGTGTAAACATATTCAAATCAATCATAGGAATAAGCATTATCGAATAAAAACATATTTCAAATTAGGGGGTGACATGAATGTCAAATAATGGGGGGGGCGGGTTTGATTGTAATTATCAACTACAACAACAACAAATAATACGAAGTAACAAATCTTGAGATGGGTTCTTGGGATGTGATTCGATTATAGGCTATAGACAAATAGGTAATTGAAATTGTTAGTAAATAGCTGTAAATTAGTGAATAGGCTAGACTATAGAGGAGGTAAACTTTCTCTTGAATAATTTACCCCGAATCAAGTGGGTTTCTCTCGAACACCGACAAGCAAGAAAATAAGAACAACCTACGCCTTAGTCCTTTCACTCTCTCGAGCTGAATTTGTTGAAAAGGATTTAGGATTCACTCATTCGAGCTGAACCCATGACAACCCAATACCCACAGACCGTCAATCAATAAACTAGATTGTAAGAGCTTTCTCTCGAGAAAGCCAAAAACACGAAGGTAGAATTGCATTCGCAACTACAATCCTTTAATTTTAACCACAATTAATGATTGAAATATCTTCTAAACAACATTTAAACAAACAATTAGCAATATCCATAATCTAAATCAGCCCATAATCACACCCCTAAAATTGGGGTTTTAGCTAGACATTATAAAAAGATAAAAGTCCTTACCAAATTGTGTTTCTATCAACTGGGTAAGATTAATTTCGTCTTTACAAAGGTCCAAATTGAAGAATCTCAAAGATCCACTTCCAATTTCTCAAAAATGGAAAACTTCAATTCTTCAAAGGTAAGGAAGACTTAACTCAATACTCATAGTTCATGCTCAAAATTATTCTAATGAATGTTCAGAATAAAATTTGATTTCAATAATCATACTAAACTAAATGTTCAAAAATATAATTATAATAGCCAAAAATATGTTGCGAAGGACCATTCGGCACAGTAAGTAGGGCTCGTCGATCAGCTCAGTGATCCACCCTTTGATCAGTTCCATCACCTTTTTGCTTTGGCCTTCAGCACCCTCAAGTTCCGTAACTTTGGGTGATCCAACACTGCATAGAAAAATCACTCGGTGACACGTCGACCGCTCTTTTCTCTCGCCAACTTAATTTTCTCCTTCAGGGAATGGCATACTGGAACTTTGGGCAAGATGGTGGCCATTCAGCGACTCGCCAAAGGGACTTGGCGATCACCTGGCTTCATTTCTTCCTTCTTTCAGCTCGCTTCGTTCCTTTTTGCAAATTAGTGTCCATGCTTTATTTCTCAATCCAAATACCTGGAAATCAAGGATTTTTCATAAGTTATTGGCACAAAATGAGCATTTGAGGACACTAAATCTATCCAAATAATGCCCTAAATGAGCCCAAATTGTGGACTCATCAACACCCCCAACTTAAACTTTTACTTGTCCTCAAGTAAAACGCAAGTTCAGCAGTTCAAAAAAGATGTCTCAAACAGTGTTGCACAAGACTCAATCATGAATGCACACAAACAAACTCAACCTACTCATGCAAGGATCAATTATGCACTCAAAGATTTAAGTTGCGATTCACCATTATCAAAGATTCTCAAGTTCACTATACTTTCTTCAAATGCAAGTTCAAGCTCAACAAAGGTTCTCAAATGCCCTCACACAAAGAATGATTCCATATTCACACGTTCAATCAATTTGTAGTTCCAGAATCAAAAACAACTATCACGCTCACAAAGATAAACACATGCATGATTTGACCCATAGGTTTGCCCTTATTTTCCAATCAACTCTTTCTTCATCTCACTTAAGATAAAAAAAAGGTCTTTTCAAGGCTTGTAAGGGGCTGAGTGTAAAGGTATGGTAATTTAGGCTCAGTGTCCGCTATCCTCATGAAATGTTATATGAACAACTCTCTGTTTCCTTTCCTTCATCATTCTCATTCATGCTCAAACTGCACCCCATTATTCACTTTCCATGTAATATCGAACACCCCATTTCTTTTGCAATTTTATTTCAAACTTTTTCATTCTTTTATTTTTTTTCATTTTTCTCTTTCTCTTTTTTTTTTGTATGGAGGGGTTCCATATTTTTCAAAACCATGGATAGAGGAAGAATTTCTTCACATTTCTTGATTTACCTTCGCTTTTCACCACATTCCCAACTTAGGCTTTTGGCCTAAGTTGGCTATTCAAACAAACCACATTCTATGAGTATTAAGGGTGAAGGGATGAAGAAAGGTCACAATTTCATCAAGTTTCTTCCAAGTAAAGGCTAAGGCTCAAAGGGTGTTCAAGCGAAGTTTACACACCCACAAGGTAGGCCACAAAAGAGGTATAATGTCAAATTGTTTCACTCTTTAAAATTGTTGCCTAAGATCATTTCAAAAGCTTACATCACTAAGTCAATCGGACCAACGGGGAAAATTCTAGGTGTCATCACACATGGTTCACGGTAAGCTCATTACACAAAGCATTGATAGCAATGTCAAACAAGACTGCACACTCTCGCTAGTGTGCAATGTTCATCACAAGAGAATCAATTTGATAATCGACTAGTCACAACGAGATGCAAAAGGTTCACATATTTCCTATGCAACTTTATTTGGCCTCATCGTAGCCGCACATTCATTTTTGTTCGATTATGAGAACTATTCAAGTCATTCGTATTGATCAAGACCGATACTCAAATTTGCAAGAGAACAACCATAGTCAAATACATTCAATAGGTGGCACAAAATTTTAAAAAAGGGTAAAAAATCATTTACAATTAAAACAAGGAGCCACAAGCTCAAATATCCACCAAAAAAAATGCCAAAACACAATCCCCAATATATACAGAAAATATCATCAAAATAAGAGGCACGTATGGAGATACCTCACCCCACCACAAAAGAAAAGCTATTTGTCCTCAAATGCAAGAAAATATCTAAAATTCAATAAAAAGAGACAGAGAGGGAAGTAAAGAAAATTCTATCTAAATAGTCGCTCCATCTGTTGGGGCATCAGTGACCGGGGTCACCTGTGAAGTACCGACTCCACTGGACCCACCCATGATGGCGTCTCTCAAAGAAGTCTGGCGCACAGTTTCGAACATCTCATCCTCAAGGTTGGCCAGATTATCATAAACCTCAGTATCTCTCAAATCTATCTATACCTCTAACTCATGAGCTGCCATATCATCCCGATGTATATCTCTGGTGGTGGCCATAGGAATCTCAGAGGTTGTTGGGGCATCTACATCATCTGATGCCTCCAATAGTGAATTGAAATCTGTGGACTTCAAGTAGTCCACGTCCTTCCTCAGATCTGTAACCTCAGCTTTCAAATTTGTCACCTCAGAAGACTCCCCATATCTACTCTCACAAGCTGGGACTCTTGTTGTCAAAACATCAATAGAAGCCCGGAGGGGGTCAGTGCAGCAAGGATGTCACTCTCAATGATCCATGGGACTGCAACCTTTAGTCGGGTTAACCTCACATCAGCCGAATGGGATAGGTGCCCCATATTCAGGATCATATCTTGAGTAATCCTATTGGGCTGGGCTGTAGTAGAGGTACCGGGATCCTGGGAGAAAGAAGTTGGAGCAGATGTACCTGAAGGCCCGGAAGCCTAAGTAGGCAAGGCTGCCTTTGCATGAATCGTCTTTATGTCAATCTTTGGGGATGTGTCCACCAGAGCTTCTCTCCTCCTGTCTACCTCATCCCTAGTGTACTCGACCTCTATACGCCGGATATTAGTGGAGGATATAGAGGTGACCTCAAAATATCTCATCTCGTCTCGTCATGAGAAAGACTACCACGTCGACATAGCTTAGTAATCAGCACCGAGAATGGTAGGGAGGTATGGCTCTTCTTGGCCCTCATGGACATCTCCTGCTCTACAATGAGTCCCATGTCAATGCACTTCTCGGACATTATCATCCCAAGGTAGGCCGCCTTTAGGTGGGAGAAGATGGAGTTGTTCAGGGATTGCATGATGGTGCTGCTAATAAAGCCAAACCAGAAACAAGAAGCAATACTCAGGTCCTTCTTTTCAATTGGGCCCCAGCCTTTATCCACCTCGGGGTAGTATCGAAAATCAACGGTTCCAGCCAGCCCTTCAAGTCATCTAAGGAGTGAGTAATAGGCAACCCCTCATATGCTAGTGTAGCACCTAGAGATCTGCCAATGATAGTATTAATATGGTTGCTAGTGCATCCGACTTCCTTCCCCTGAACCATGACCGAATTCACCGATTTGAAAATGCTTACCTTCTTCTCCCCCTTTGGTACCAGCTATCCATATGCTGTATAAAACTCCCAGACCCACGTAGGCATGAAGGGGCCTCGGGGCCTGCTGAACTGCTCAAACCGATGGAAGTTGAGGGTGTTCCTCACTACAGAGTATATGTCCACAAAACCCTTTGTGGATAATAGCTTCTCCTCAAGGATTGTCCGCAACCCATCGACTTTCAATCTGTTAAGTAGCCGGGGAGGAGAAACCACATGTGGCATTGGAGCCACAGGAGGTGCTGGAGCTGGTGTTGTATCTGCTGGGGAGGAGGCAGCTGGAACTCTAGCTGAGTCAGGACGAGACCTAGCACGGATCTCAGCCTGCCGGGACTGTAATGGCTGATTGTCATCCAGCACAAAAAATGCTGCTTGGGATCCCTCACTATTAGAGTTATGCTCCGGAAACTTAGATGCTGGCCTTTTGCCTTTGCTCTTGCCTCCCATTGACGGTTTTGTTCTTCCATTCTTGGGAGGATTGGCTCCCTCTTCATTTATCACGATCCCCCGTGCTCTCTTACGAGGCGGCATGTCAAGATTGGTTCTAGCCATATCTTCAAAAACATCAAAAATAGTTAGAGATAATTCAAGCTAAGTTGCAGAAAAATAGTCGCAGACAAACTTACCAATCCCGTCGGCGTGTCGCTGAATCTCTTTGGCGAGCTAGATCGGGCTCGCCGAAAGGATTGGCTATGATTTTATAGAAAATTTGGTATGTCGGCGATGGGAAGGGCCTTTCGGTGAGGCACCAACAACATTTGGCGAGCAAGGACTAGCCCGCCGAAAGTTACAATGCATTTTAGTGGTTAGGGGGGCAGAAAAGGGCAATCAAAAAGGATTTTTTATGAGTCGTTGATTGCACTCGGCGAACTCAAGATTTAGCATGAAATTAAAGGCAATAAGAGGGATTCGGTGAACTGCCGAGTGGTTCTGCAAGCTCGACTAAGCTAGCCAAATGACCCAACGTGCCTACTTTCATCCCCAACTTCAAAATTCAACCCCGTAGGCCCCTAAAACAATATCAAAACATGCACCCATTCAATTGAACCTAGACCCATGCTTCCCATGCCCTCGGGATACTAAGACTTCTTTCGGTTTGGCAAAATTTGGCCATTTGATTACTTTTTCGCTTAAGAATGATGTGAACCGCTCTATCATAGGGAAAATTATGTCATTTGGCACAAATGCGGGTTATTTAGACTTCACCCGACTAGACTCAACAATATTTCAGCACAACTCCACAATTTTAAGGCACAAAATACTTGGGAATTCAATAATATAGGCAGTATAGGCACGATATTCAAATTAACAAAGGAACACAAGCATACAATTACGATCAGAGAGTCCCAACACACGACACTAAGATAAAGATCATTGCATATTAGTAAAAATTGCTAAATATATATTCGGGGTTTGGAAACCTAACCTTTGAAGCTGAATACGAGAAGTTGTGAAGCTAGGCGGGAAATAATCCAACTCCGAACACACAGATGACGACTAATACATGATAACAACACCAAAATACAGTAAAAACTATTTTGAGTGTGAGTTTGGCAAGTTCAAAAGTGAGGGAATGTGAAAGATTTTAAAATTTTGAACTTTTGGCCTTTTAAAACCGTCTAGTTCTTGCCCATTCGGCGACGTAAGGTTTTCTTGCCGACCCACTCGGCGACACGCAGAGTGGGCACTTATCTCACCGATTTTTTTAGGACCTCTAGTTAATGTCGGGGTCCAAATGGCAGACTAAGTCGTGATCGCCAACAAGATTCACTAATTTGCTCTTGGGCTCACCGAGTTTTACAGACTCCAATTTCAAAATGTCTTGAGTCCAACGGTGGTCCAAGCTGAGCTCACCGACCTCTTTGGCTAGTCGCCAACAAGAATTTTAGCTCGCCAACCTGCATTTTTCAAACAGATTCCACATTTTGACATGCACAATCAACACACAATTATTTCTAAAACAAAATTAAAGCGATAAATCCTTGGGTTGCGTCCCAAGAAGTGCCTCAGTTAACATTGTGGCATGACGCAAGTCCTCACTTAGGTTTCATTCCTTGGGTTTGCCTCAGTGTCACAAGGCAACCCTTCTTGTTTCTTTGGGTAGAGACAAGACATCAATTGGTCCATTTGGGACTCTAGTAGCTTAATGAACATAGATCGAGAGGTTGTCATCTGATTTAGCATCAAGACAATCTCTCTTATCTCATTCAATACTCTGTCGTGCTCTTCGACTTTGTGTAGAATGAGTGAGAGGACCTATTCAATTTTCCCACCTTCTAGCTTCTTCGTCCTTCGACGCTCGTGAGGGGGGTTGTACCTGTCCTTGTTTTTTGACATTCCCTCCAATTCCATGACTTTCTTGGCTAAGACATCCAGTGAGTCAATAATATGGCCAATTCTTGGTCTTTTTCAGTCTCCATGTTGGTCTTGATCATGCCATCAATGAGTTAGGCTACTGTTTCATAGGGTTGTCAAATCAAACAACCCGAGGAGAGTTTGTCAGCCACTATTCTAATTTTCGGACCAAGACCCCTGTAGGAGCATTTTAGAAGCATCGTATCTGGAATTCCATTAGTTGGGCATTGCTGCAACAGTGCTTTAAATCTTGGCGACAACTCATGGATGGTCTCACCCTCAAATTTCTTGAAAGTTTGGATGTCATCACTAAGAATCATCAATCTCAAAAGAGGGTGCTCCATTTGATCACCGTTGCTATAAGATATCTTCAATTCTTCTTCTCAACAAGCAACACACAAACCACAACTAAAAGTAAGTAGATTCAACTATGACTAAAAAAGAAAGAAATTCAACTTAACTACAGAATCTTAACAAACACCACTCCCCGGCAGCAGTGCCATTTTGATTAGATGTATCAATGACACTTTATCATATTCTAAGTGTCAATAATCGCTAGTCAGTATAATAACCCAACTAAATGAGTTGGGGTTAAATCCCACAAGAAGTGGTACGTGTTTAAGATTCAAAAGTAAAGTGTAAACATGTTCAAATCAATCATAGGAATACATATTATCGAATAAAAATATAATTCAAATTAGGGGGTGACACGAATGTCAAATAACATAAGGGTTTGATTGTAACTATCAACTACAGTAGCAACATATAATACGAAGTAACAAATATTGAGATGGATTCTTGGGTTGTGATTCGATTATAGTCTAATAAACACAAATGGTAAATTGCAACTGTACGTAAATAGCTGTAAATTAGTGAATAGGATAGACTATAGAGGAGTTAAACTTTATCTCGAACAATTTACCCCGAATCAAGTCGGTTTCTCTCAAACACAAACAAGCATGCAAATAAGAACAGCCTACGGCTTAGTCCATTCACTCTCTCGAGTTTAATGTGTGGAAAAGGATTTGGATTCACTCTGTTCAGCTGACCCCATGACAACCCAATACCCACAAACCATCAATAAATAATCTTGATTTTAAGACCTCTCTCTCGAGCAAGCCAAAAACATGAAGGTAGAACGACATTTGCAACTACAATCCTTTAATTTTAACCACAATTAATGATTTAAATCACTTCTAACCAACATTTAAACTAATAATTAGCAATACTCATAAGCGAAATCAGCCCATAATCACATAATCATACCCCAAGAATTGGGGTTTCAGCTAGACATCATAAAAAGATAAAAATTATTACCAAATTGTGTTTCCAGTAAGTGGGTAAATATAATTTCGTCTTTACAAATGTCCAAATTGAAGAATCTCAAAGACACACTTCCAATTTCTCAAAAATGGAAAACTTCAATTCTTCAAAGCTAAGGAAAACTTGACTGAATACTTAGAGTTTAAACTAAAAAATTACTCTAATGAATGTTCAGAATAAAATATGATTTCAATAATTATACTAAACTAAATGTTCAAAAACGTATTTATTGTGGCCAAAAATATGTTGTGAAGAACCATTCGGCACAGTAAATCGAGCTCACCGATCAGCTCGACAATCCACCCTTTGGTCAGTTCCATTGCCTTTTTTCTTTGGCCTTCAGTACCCTCAAGTTCTGTTACTTTAGGTAATCCAACACTGCATCGCGAAACCACTCGACGACACACCGACTGCTCCTTTCTCTCTACAATTTGATTTTCTCCTTCAGGGCTTGGCACAATAGGATTTTGGGTGAGATGGTGGCCATTCAGTGACTCGCCAAAGGGACTTGGCGATAACCAGGTTTTCATTTCTTCCTTCTTTCAGCTCGGTTCGTTCCTTTTTGCAAATTAGTGTCCATTCTTCTTTCCTCAATCCAAATATCTGGAAATCAAGGATTTTACATTAGTTATTAGAACAAAATCAGCATTTGAGGACACTAAATCTATCCAAATAAACCCCAAATGAGTCCAAATCGTGGACTCATTAGATAGTAAGAAGGAATTGGTTTGAGATGTTCATAGATTGGCCCAAATGGTTATTCGAATGATAGACTCCACCAAGGTGGTGTTGTTGTTCACAATTGTTCAGAATCGTCTTTTGTGGCAGATTTGTAAGCCAAGCAAGGTCTTGATCCGAAAATGGTTGAATTGAAGGAAGTAGTGTTTCAAAAGTATGTAGAGGCTTTCTCTCGACGGAGATGGTGTGCTCTGTTTTTATGGTTGTTTGTGTGTTCCTAAAGTTTATGACTTTAGAGAACAAATATTATCAGAAGCCTATAGTTCTCGATATTCCATTCACCCGGGAGCCACCATGATGTATTCTGACTTATTGGAGGTCTATATGTGGAATGGAATGAAAAAGGACATTGTGAAATTTGTGGCTAAGTGTCCTAATTGTCAACAAGTGAAAGTTCAACTTCAAAAGGCAAGAGGTTTGTCCCAAGATATTAGTATTCCTACTTGGAAGTTGGAATATTTGAATATGGACTTTCTTGTTGGTTTACCTCACCCTTGGTGACAACATGATTCAACTTGGGTTTTTGTAGATCGAATATCGAAATCGAACCATTTCGTTCCTATCAAGATTTCTTATTTGGTGGAGGACTATGCTAAGTTGTAATTGAAGGAAATGGTTAGGTTGCATGGAGTACCCATGTCCATTATCTCCAATCGTGCTACCCAATTCACTTCTTAGTTCAAGAAATATTTCAAAAAGGATCTAGATACTCTTTTTAAGATTAGTACAACCTTTCAACTGCAAACCGTGGGAAAGTGGAGCGTACTATCCAAACATTGGAATATATGAAGAGAACATCTGTAATTGACTTCAAGGGTAATTGGGATGATCACATTACCTTTGATAGCATTTGTGTATAATAATAGTTATCACTCCAGTATTGGTGTGGCTATATTTGAGACTCTATATGGTAGGAGGTGTGGATCAACATAGGCTGGTTTGAAGTGGGTGAAATTATGTTGATAGGTCTTGAGTTGGTTCATGAGGCTACGGAGAAAGTTTGGCTTTATAGTGAGAGGTTGAAAACGGCTCAGAGTCGACAAAAGTCCTAAGCCGATATTAGAAGAAGAGATCTTGTGTTTGATGTGAATGATTGAGTTTACTTAAGAATTGCAACCATGAAGGGTGTAATGAAATTTGAAAAGAAAGGGAAGCTTCGTCTCCATTATGTGGGCCCATATCAGATTTGAGAGGTGTTGGAAAGGTTGCATATGAACTTAAATTGCCTAATGATTGTCATCAGTGCATCTGATTTTCCATGTCTCGTTGTTTAAGAAATGTGTTGGTGATCCAACATCTATAGTACCATTGGAGACTCTTGGCAGAAAGGATAGCCTCTCTTATGAAGAAGTTTTGGTTGAGATCTAGACCGGTGCTTAATGTTTCAAGGACACTTCATCCAATTCTAAGTGCCAACAATCATTAGTCAGTATATAACCCAACCAAATGAGTTAGGGTCGAATCCCACAGGGACTGGTACGTGTTTAAGATTCAATAGGAATGTACGAATATGCTCAAGTCAATCATAGGAATAAACAATATCGAATAAAAACATAAATCAAGTCAGGTGGTGACAAGAATGTCAAATAACAGGGGGGTTTTGATTTGAAATTATCAACTAATGAAGCAATAAACAACACAAAAATAACAATAATGAGACGGGTTCTTGGGATGTGATTTGATTATAGGCTAATATAGACAAATGGGTAATTGCAACTGTTAGGAAATAACTGAATATTAATGACTGAGCTAGACTATAGAGGAGGTAAACTTTCTCTCAAACAATTTACCCCGAATCAAGTCAATTACTCTCGAACATCGACAAGCATGAAAAATAAGAACAACCTATGCGTTAGTCCATTCACTCTCTCGAGCTAAATGAATGAAAAAGGGTTAAGGATTCACTCTCTCGAGCTCAACCCATGATAACCCAATACCCAGAGACCATAAACCAATAATCTTGGTTTTAAAAGCTCTCTCTCGAGCACGCCAAAAACACGAAGGTAGAAATACATTTGCAACTATAATTCCTTAAATTAAACCACAATTACTGATTGAAATCACTTCTAAACAACATTTAAACTAACAATTAGCAATACCCATAAGCTAAATCATCCCACAATCACATAGTCACACCCCAATAATTGGGGTTTCAGCTAGACATCATAAAAAGATAAAAATCGTTACCAAATTGTGTTTCCATCAACTGGGTAAGATTAATTTCCTCTTTACAAAGGTCCAATGTATTCATTTGTGTTTTGAGCTATAATTGTGTTTTTACACTGCTTTTGTGGATGGTTGAGCTTTTGGCTCCTTGTTTTAAATGATAAATGATTTTTGGACATTTTTGGACCCTTCCAAAAAAAATTGCCACCTCTTGTTAGTGTTGAATATGGCTGCTCTTTTGCAAATTTGATTATCGGTTTTGATCAATACCGATGACTTGAATAGTGCTCATAATCGAACAAAAATGATTGTTCAGCTACGATGAGGCCAAATGAAGTTGCACAGTCAATATGTGAACTTTTTCCATGTCATTTTGACTAGAAAAATATCGAATTGAGTCTCTTGTGATGAACATTGCACACTACCAAAAGTGTGGAGTCTTGTTTAACATTGGTGTTAATGCCTTGTGTGATGAGCTTACCGTGAACCATGTATGATGACACCTAGAATTTTCCCCGTTGGTCCGATTGACTAAGTGATGTAATCTCTTCATATGATCTTAGGGAATTTTGAAGAGTGTGAAACAATTTGATATGATACCTATTTTGTGACCTACCTTGTGAGTGTGTGAACCCTGCTTTAGCACCCCGTGAGCCTTAACCTTTTCTTGGAAGAAATTTGATGAAAACATAATCTTTCTTGATCCATTACCCATAATTTTCATGATTTGTGGTTTGTTTGAATAGACAACTTAGGCAAAAAGCATAAGTTTGGGGTGTGGTGAAAAGAGAGAGTAAATCAAGAAGTGCAATAAAGTCCCCTTTTACCCATGTTTTGAGAAAAATGGAACCCCTCCATACAAAAAAAAAAGGGATAGAAAAAGAATGAAAATGTTGTGGAATAAAGTTGTGAAAATGCAAAAAGGAAATGGGGTTTCCAAACAATCCATGGAAACTGAATAATGCGTGACTTTTGAGCTTGAATGAGAATGATAACGAAGAGGACATTTCATGAGGATATAATCCATTGAGCCTAAATGACCATACCTTTACACTCAACCCCATTAGAAGGCTTGAAATACCCTTTTGATCTTGTGTGAGCTGAAACAAGTGTTGATTGGAAAATACGGGCAAACCTATAAGTGAAATCATTCATTGTGTTCATCTTTGTCAGTGTTAGTGTTGATCTTGATTTAGAAACTTTGAATTGTTGAACCATTATGTGTGGATATGGAATCATTCTTTGTGTGAGGGCATTTGATTACCTTTGTTGAGCTTGAACTTGCATTTGAAGCAAGTAATGTAAGCTTGAGATTCTTTGGTAATGGTGAGTCACAAATTGAATCTTTGAGTGCACAATTGATCCTTGCATGAGTATGTTGAGTCTTTTTGTGTACATTCATGATTGAGTCTTGTGTAGCACTGTTTGAGACATCCTTTTTGAACTGCTGAACTTGAGGACAAGCAAAAGTTTAAGTTGGGGGTGTTGATGAGTCCACGATTTGGACTCATTTAGGGATTTATTTTAATGGATTTAGTGTCCTCAAATGCATATTTTGTGCCAATAACTAATGTAAATCCTTGAATTTAAGGTGTTTGGATGGAGGAATAAAACATGGGCACTATTGAGAAAAAAGGAACAAGGCAGCTGAAAGAACAAAGAAAAGATGGCCTGAGGATTGTCTAACCCATTGGGCGAGTCACCGAACGGCAATGGTCTCGCCTAATTTTCCAGTATGCCAAGCCCTGAAGGAGAAAATCAAGTCGGCGATAGAAAGAAAAAGTCAGTGAGTCACCGAACGATTCCGCGATGCAGTGCCATATCGCCAAAAGTTATAGAACTTGAAGATTCTGAAGGCCCAAGCAGAAAAGTGATGGAATTGACCGAAGGGCGGATCACCGAGTGGATTGGCGATCCCAACTTATTGCGCCGAATGGTCCTTCGCAACACATTTGTTTGCAACTATAAATACATTTTTAAATTCTTAGTATCGTATCTAGCATTCAATAGTTTTCATTATTATTTTGTTTTTGAATTGAGAGTTTAGAACTGAGAATAAAGAGACAATATTTTCTAAACTTTGAAGATTTCCATTTCTAAGAAATTGGAAGTGGGTGTTAAAGATTCTTCATCTTAGACCTCTGTAAAGACAACATTAATCTTACCCAGTAGATGGAAACACAATTTGGTAACGATTTCTACCTCTTTACTATGTCTAGCTAAAATTCCAATTCTTGGGGGTGTGATTATATGATTATGGGTTGATTTAACTGTTGGGTATTGTAAATTGATGGTTTATTTGTTGTTTAAAGGAGATTTCGTTCAGTAATTGTGGTTGAATTTAATGGGTTGTAGTTGCATATACAATCTTAGCTTCGTGTTTTTGGCTTGATCGAGAGAGAGGTTTTAAAACCAAAATTACTGAATCGATGGTCTGTGGGTATTGGGTTGTCATGTGTTCAGCTCGAGAGAGTGAATCTTAAATCCTTTTCCACACATTCAGCTCTCATGAATGTACTAAAGCGAAGGCTGTGCTTAATTGCTGCTTATTGGTGTTCGAGAGAAACCAATTTGATTCGGGGTAAATTGTTCGAGAGAAAGTTTATCCCCACTAAAGTTTAGCTTATTCACTAATTTGTCGTTGTTTACTATTAATTGCAATTAGCTGGTTGTTTTTCGTAGCCCATAATCCAATCACATCCCAAGAACTCGTCTCCATATTTGTTACTTTCGTGTTATTTGCTAGTTTCGTTGATAATACAAACAAAAACCCTTGATATTTGACACTTGTGTCACCCCAAACTTGAATCGTGCTTTTATTCATATTTTTTTAGCTATTATTGACTTGAGCATATTCTTACTTGCCTATTGATTCTCACTTACAAACCTCTCCCTGTGGGATTCGGCCCCAACTCACTTAGTTGGGTTATATTACTGACTAACGATCATTGGCACTTAGTATTCGATGAAGTGTCCTGATACGTTAAATCACCTATCTCTATTCCTCCTTACCGTATGGATTCAATAGAATTGAAGGAGTTGAAAAAATAGTTGAAGTATTTGTATGATAAGGGTTTCAGTCGACCAAATATCTCTCCATGGGGTGCTCCATTTTTGTTTGTTAGAAAGAAGGATGGGTATCTTCATATGTGTATAATTTATCGTCAGTTGAACAAGGTGACCATTGAGAATATGTATCCTTTCCCAATGGTAGATGATTTATTTGACAAACTTCAAGGAGCTATTATTTCTCTAAGATTGATATCCGATCGGGTTATCACCAATTGAGGGTGAAAGATGGTTACATTTCAAAGACTGCTTTTCGAACTCGGTATGAGCACTATGAGTTTCTAGTAATGTCACTTGGGTTAACTTATGCTCCAGCGGCGTTTATGGATTTTATGAATAAGGTGTTTAGACAATACCTTGACATATTTGTGATTGCGTTCATTGATGATATTCTGATCTACCCAAAGAGTGAGGATGAGCATATTGCTCATTTGAGGATCGTGTTGCAAATTCGTAAAGACCAGCAACTTTTTTCAAAGTTTAGCAAATGTGAATTTTGGTTAAGGTGCGTAGCTTTCCTTGGTCATATTGTCTCAAGAAAGGGTATTGAGATAGATCCTAAGAAGACGTATGCGGTCAAGAGTTTGCCTAGACCTCTAACTCCATCGGATATTAGAAGTTTCTTGGGTTGAGCCGGTTACTATAGAACGTTTGTTGAGGATTTCTCTTCAATTTCATCTCATTTGACGGCTTTTACTTAAAAGAAGGCTAAGTTCATATGGTCAGATGTGTGTCAAAAGAGTTTTCAAGAGTTGAAAGATAGGCTTACTTCTACTCCAGTGTTGACCTTACAAGAAGGAACAAATAGCTTTTTGGTTTATTATGATTCCTTGAGAATTGGGCTAGGGTTTGTGCTTATGCAAAATGGGAAAGTTATTGCCTATGCCTCAAGACGACTTAAAATCCATGAGAATAATTATCCTACTCATGACCTTGAGCTAGCGGTGGTCATTTTTGCTCTAAAGATTTAGAGACACTATTCATATAGAGTTCATGTAGATGTGTTTACCGATCACAAGAGTTTGCAATATGTGTTTAATCAAAAAGATTTGAATCTTCGCTAAAGAAGGTGGCTTGAGCAATTGAAAGATTATTACATCAGTGTTCCTTATCACCCCGACAGAGATAATGTGGTAGTGGATGCTCGTAGTCGGTTATCTATGGGTAGTGTTACTCATATTGAAGAAGAAAAGAAGAGTTGGTTGGAGATGTTCATAGATTGGCTCGATTAGGTGTTCAATTAGTGGACTCTACCAAATGTGGTGTTATGGTTCACTTGAATATCGAGAGGTTTGTCCCAAGATATTAGCATTCCTACTTGGAAGTGGGAATACTTGAATATTTACTTTATTGTTGGTTTGCCTTGCACCCGGCGACAACATGATTCAATTTGGGTGATAGTATATCGGATGACAAAATCGACTCATTTCCTTCCTGTTAAAGTTTCTTATTCAGCGGAGGACCATGCCAAGATGTACTTGAGAGAAATGGTAAATTTACATTGAGTTCCTTTGACAATAATTTCCGATCGTGCTACCTAAATCACTTCTCAGTTTTGTAAGTCATTCCAAAATGGCCTTCACACTAAAGTGAATTTTAGCATGGTAGTTCATCCAGAAAGTGATGGGCAAGCGGAGCGAACGATCCTAACATTAGAGGATATGTTGAGAGCATGTGTCATCAATTTCTAGGGAAATTTGGCTGATCACTTGCCTTTGATATAGATCGCTTATAATAATAGCTACCATTCTAGTATTGGTATGACGCCCTTTGAAGCACTTTATGGTAGAATGTGTAGGTCTCTTATTTGTGGGGTTAAGATAGGTGAAGTTGCTTTCATAGATCCCAAATTGGTACAGGAGGCCATGGAGAAAGTTCGGCTTATAAGGGAAAAGTTGAAAATGACTCAAAGTAGACAAATGTCTTATGCCTATTTGAGAAGAAGGGATCTAGAGTTTGAAGTTAATGATTGGGTTTACTTGGATCTCTCCCATGAAGGGTGTAATGAGGTTTGGTAAGAAGGGGAAGTTTAGTCCCCGGTATGTAGGCCCATATCTAATTTTTAGGCGTGTGGGTAAGGTTGCTTATGAGTTAGATTTTCCTAATGAGTTGGAAACCGTGCATCCCATTTTCCATGTCTCCATACTTAAGAAGTGTTTTGGATATCCGACATCCATAGTTTCCCTAAAAGGATTGGGAGTTAATGAGAGTCTATCGTAGGAGGATGTTTCGGTTGAGATTTTTCACCGGCAAGTCAAGAAATTGAGGAACAAGGAAATAGCTTCCGTGAAGGTTTTGTGGAGGAATCAGTTAGTTGAGGTTTCTACTTGGGAGGCCGGCTCTGATATGATGTCTCGATATCCTCATCTCTTTCCTTTTACTCCTATTCTAGCTTGAGGTAATGTGTTCCTCTTACTTTGTCCTTATTTTGGGAATCATGTGTTATTATGTGTTTCCATGATTTCCTTAACTGATGCATGTTCATGAAAACTTGTGTTTTGAAAAAAATTAGTTTTTATGATTGATTTTCCTCATATGGTTTAGCATTAAGTAGGAGTTTCCTATGGGCTTCATGAGATGAATTCATGAACATGCATTTTCTTTTTAAGAGTTAATTCCCTATGAGCTCCATGAGATTGTGTTGAGCATGATTTTATCTTGGAGAAGGTATATCCTTCTTGAAAATGAGTAATGTTGAAGTTTCACACATATTGGGTTACTATATGTAGTTCCTACTTCCAAATGACGCATTTGAGTATGTTGAGCTTGGAGGTTATGTTTCCTCCTTATTTATGTGCATTCCATGCATAATGGGCTGATACAGTAAGTTTCACCCCTTTTATGAGGTTTTGAGAACGTTATAGCTTGTAGTCGATAGTTCCTCCTTGGTTGTATGCATTTCATTGTACGTTGGATTGTTAGTTCCTCTCATACTCTTTTAGAACGAGTTTCAATCTCATTTGAGGACGAATGGTCCCAAGGGTGAGATATTGTAACACCCCGTATTCAAAATAACCAAAATAGCAGCTTTCTAGAAATTTGCAGGTGCCAACCCACGCTAGCCACCCACGGCCCATGGATGGGACCACGGACCATAGGTTTGGTCCGTGGTTGACAGACTTGGCACTGCCTAGAAAGGTCAGAACCACGGTCAGACCCAAGGAACCTTTAGTGGAACCACGGTTTGCGGTTGAGGCTCGTAGTCCAAGACCCTCATGATGGGTTTCTGACCATGACCGACATACGTGCAGG
This sequence comes from Solanum piurae, assembly GCA_029582685.1. Taxonomy (NCBI): domain Eukaryota; kingdom Viridiplantae; phylum Streptophyta; class Magnoliopsida; order Solanales; family Solanaceae; genus Solanum; species Solanum piurae. The sequence goes on along the minus strand of JAJOOO010000647.1, from coordinate 49,856 downwards.
ATGGCCCGTTAGTCCTGACCACAATCCGTCGTCAGTAGTCCGTAGTTGGGCTGCTGGCAGTTCTTTTAGGGGCAGTTGGGTCTTTTCCTAATTAATTAAGTCCTATACTATGTCGTTTTGCCTATATTTAGAACCCCTATATAAGTCTTTTTAACCCCCAAATTCACCTAATTGTTCAAAATTCCGAAAAGAAAACCAACTCCTATCCAAATATTCCCTCTCTAGAAACTTGAAGAAAGAAAAAGAAGGATTCACCTAGGGTTTCAAGATATGGTTCCAATTCCTCCATTGAAGACTAGCATTTGTACTCAAGGTATGATAGTTTTAATCTATGGATTCCTTTCATCCGTGGAGTTCCTAAATCTCTGTATTTTAAAAGGTAGAATTCCCCAATTTAGTTAGGGTTTTCATCAATTACCATGGGTTCTCTTTATTATTGATTTAAATGATTGAATTATGATATATTATGCATGAATTAATGATACATGATTATTTTATGATGGTTTCCCCATGAACCCATGTAATCCCTCTAGTTTTCAAGTTGTGAATCATATGATGTGAGATGTTGATCTTCAAGGAAGAGTTTTATGAAATTGAGCATGTATTGCAGGCTTTACATGTATTTATGATGAAATCCATATATAACTCATGTTTTCTAAGAGTTTTTGTTTGAAAGTGGGTTTTTGACTTCAAGTGGTGAATTATGGACTTATGCATTGTTTTATGAAATCTATGCAAATGATTTAAGGGTGCTTTGAGAGTAAAGTACCAATGATATTTTTGTGTTGTGAAAGGATATTCTCACTAAAACACATACTAGCATGACGTAAAAGGGATTCTCACATATATAGGATTCTTAGGTTGAAAGGTTTTCTCACCTAATTGAATCAAAGACAATGAGCTATCTTAATGATACTAGCTTGAGATTGTTGTCCAAGGGAACCTTTTCGTCAAGTAAGAAATGACTATTCTGTGGGAATTTATGTTTAGCACCGAGTGGATATTGAAGGTGAGATGGAAGCTGTCACATTAGTAGAGTCTGGGTTTCCTAAGTTATCTCATGAGATGGAAGGCCCCACGTAGTAGAGTCCGAGTTTGTAGTAGAAATATCCTTATCCCATAACTATGTTCCCACATAGGTTGATTAGCTAGTGGATACAATTAAGCTAGAAGTTCAAGGTTCTACCTTCGGCAAGTAGGACATCTATTTTCGGTGTGGGGTAGACACCGAATTCCATGTTATTGCTCACATGGTCTCAATGTCGGTTAAGACTAATGTACCCACAAGTAAGAGTGAACTAAGATTACTTCTAGAAGTAGCACATATGAGTCAAAACTTTTAAAGAAGAAGTTAGCTTGCATTGACCATGATTTATGACTTATGTTTTATAATTCTTTCATATTATATTTTAGCTTGGTCAATTACATGTCATGAAATAAAATTTCCCTTTCTGGCATGTTAGAACAACTTTATTCATGGCTATCCTACTTGGTACATTGTTTTGTTCTAACACATACTTTTGCCTATATTTTTCTCAAATGTAAGGTTCGATATTCTGGGTGCTCAATTTCGTGGCTAGTGGGTGATTTGATTGATTCACGTGCTTGATGAGTCCTCATGCTTTGAGGATGGAGATTTTATTGTTTAGTTTCTTTCATGTATTTTCTCTTTTGGACATTATGTGTGGGCTAGGCCCAATTTCATTCTATTGTATTAGATGGCTATGTTGAGACATAAGTTTAGACTTTTGCTTTTCATTTTATAAAATATTTTGGACTTGGACTATTGTTTTACTCCTATTGTTCTATTTCATATGTTATGAGAGCAAAGTGTCATGTATGGAGTCCTTCGGGGTTTTATATGACATGTTACATCTAGGGGGTAACCCTAGGTAGTGACATTTGAGGTGGGTGAAGTTTCCCTAATAGGTCCCGAATTGGTACAAGAGGCTATAGAGAAAGTTCGGCTTATAAGGAAAAAGTTGAAAATGGTTTAGAGTCCGCAAATGTCTTATGCCCATGTGAGAAGAAGGGATCTAGAGTTCGATGTTAAAAATTGATTTTACTTAAAAATTTCACCCATGAATGGTGTAATGAGGTTTGGAAAGAATTGGAAGCTTAGTCCCCGATCTATAGGCGCATATCAGGTTTTGAGGCGTATTGGTAGGGTTTCTTATGAGTTACACTTGCCGAATGAGTTGGCATCAGTTCATCCTGTTTTCCATGTCTCTATGCTTAAGATGTGTGTTGGATATTCAGCATCCATAGTTCCCGTAGAAGGGTAGGGAGTTGAAGAAAGTTTCTCTTATGAGGAAGTTTCGATTAAGATTTTAGACCAGAAATTCATGAAAGTGAGAAACAAAGAAATAACTTCTATGAAAGTATTATGGAGGAATCAGTTAGTTGATGGTTCTACTTGGGAGGCCGAGGCTGATATGATTTCCCGATATCCTTATATTTTTCCTTCTACTCCTATTCTAGCTTGAGGTAATGAGTTTCCTCTTAGTTCGTCCTTGTTTTGGGATTCATGTGTGTTTATGTGTTTCCATGATATCCTTATGTTATGCATGATCATGAAAACAAGTGTTTTGAAAGAAATTAGTTTACATGATTGATTTTCCTCATGTTGTTATGCATTGAGTATGAGTTGCCTATAGACTTAATGAGATGAATTGTTGCACATGCTTTAGTTATGGTTTCTGAGAGTAAATTGCATATGAGCTCCATCAGATTGTGTTGAGCATGCTTTTTAGCTTAGTTGGTAGTTCCTCCTTGAACATGAGTAATTTTGAAATTTCATGCATAATGGGTTGCTAGATGTAGTTCCTATTTTCTTATGATGCATTCAATATGTTTAGCTTAGAGTTGATGTTTCCTCCTTGTATATATGCATTGCATGCATGATGGGCTGCGAGAGTTAATTTCACCCCTCTTATGATGTTTTGAGAACATCCTAGCTTGGAGTAGATAGTTCTTCCTCGGTTGCATGCATTGCATTGTTAGGCTGGGTTGTTAGTTCCTCTCGTACACTTTTAGAACCTGTTTAAAATCTCATTAGAGGACGAATGGTCCCAAGGGAGAGATATTGTAACACCCCGTATCCGAAAAAGGGAAAAGGATCATATTTTTGGGAAGTTGCAGGTGCAAGCCACAGAGGCAAGCCACGTCCCATAGGTTGAACTACAAATCGTAGGTGGGTCTGTGGATTGGCCACCTTGCCCAAGTTAGAGAGACCCAAGACCACGTCCTGACCTATTGATCGTAGGCTAGACCACGGTCCGTGGTTAGGATCTGCGGTTCGATAGACAAAAAACCATTTTCCGACCACCATTGATGGTCCACCAGGACGGGCCGTGGGTCAGACCACAGTCCGTTGACTGGGTCCATCGGTTGGTAGGTCGAAGTAAGTTTTCAATTATTTTAGGGGCAGTGGGGTCTTTTCCTAATTAATTAGTTCCTAAACTACGTCATTTTACCCTTTACTATGACCCCAATACAAGTTTTTTCAACCCCCAAATTAACCCATTCACTTCATTCTTCTAAATTCAAAAAATAAAACCAAATCTCCTCTCCAAATATATTTCTCTCTCTAGAAACTTGAAGAAGAAGAAGATTCAACCTATGGTTTCAAGTTAAGGTCTCAATTCCTCCATTGAAGGCTAGATTTTGGATTCAAGGTATGATAGTTTTCATCCATGAATTCCTTCCATCCATGAAGTTCCCCAATTCTTCTATTGCAAATATTAGAATTCCCCATTTGAGTTAGGGTTTTCTTCAATTATAACGGGCTCTCGTTATTATTGATTTAAATGATGGAATTATGATCTCTTATGCATGAATTGATGAAACATGATGATTTTATGATTATTTCCCCATGAACCCATGTAATCCCCATGTTTTCAAGTTATGAATCATATGATATGTGATTTTAATCTTCAAGGAAGTGTTTTATGAAATTAAGCATGTATTGGAAGCTTTACATGTATTTATGATGAAATCGATATCTAACCCATGTTTTCTAAGTAATGATGATTGAAAGTGTGTTTTGAACCTCAAGAGGTAAATTATGGACTTATGCATTATTTTATGAAATATATGCAAATGTTTTAAGGGTGCTTTGATAGTAAAGTACCAATGAAGATGTTGTGTGGTGAAAGGATATTCTTTTAAACATATAATAACATGATGTGAAAGGTTTTGTCATATAGAAAGGATTCTTAGGTTGAAACGCTTTCTCACCTAATTGAATCAAAGAGTAAGAGCTATCCTAATGAAACTAGCTTGGTATGGTTGTCCAAGGGCACCTTTCCATGAATAATGAGGTCAAGTAAGAAATGACTATTCCATTGGATTTATGCTTAGCACCGAGTGGATATTGATGCTGAGATGGATGCTCTCCCATAGTAGAGGCCGATTTTCTAGAAGCAATCTCATGAGATGAAATCTCTCCCGTTAGTAGTGGTTGGGTTTCTAATAGTAGTCTCCTTATCCCATAACTATGTGCCCCCATAGGTTGATTCAGTAGTGGATCTACTTAAGCTAGAAGTTGAAGGTCCTTACCTTGGCAAGTAGGAAACCCCTTTTTCGGTCTGGTAGACAACGGGTGATCATGTTATAGCTCACATGGTCTCTATGTCGGTTAAGCTAATTCAGCACAAGTAATAATGACCTAAGGTTACTTCAAGAAGTATCTCATATGAGTTCAAAGGTTTTAAAAATTAATCTAGCTTGCATTGACAATGATTTTAAGACTTATGTTTTATCACTTTTTTATGTCATGATTTGCTTGATCAATTGCATGCCAGGAAATGAAATGTTCCTTTTAGCATGATTTAAGTGTTTTATGCATTGCTATCATACTGGGTACATTGTTTTGTACTGAAGCATACTCTTGCTTACATTTTCCCCAAATGTAGGGTCCGACATTTAGGGTCATCCATTTTGTGGCTTGATGTTCCCTTGAGATATTCCCTAGCTTGGTGAGTCCTCATGCTACGAGGACAAACTTTCATTGTTATAGTTCCTTTCTTATGTTTCACTTTTGCACATGATGTATGGGCTTGGCCCACATTTCATTCTATTGTATTAGATGGCTATGATGAGACAAGTGTATTAGACTTCAACCTTGTTTTTATAAAATGTTTTGGACTTGAATTATTGTTTTATTCTTATTGTTCTATTTCTTATGTTATGAGGACTAAGTGGCTTGTATGGAGTCCTTCGGGGTTCTATACACCATGTTACATCTAGGGGGTATCCCTGTGTCGAGACAGGTGTAATGATGCCTGCCAAGTAGATCTCCTTCACGACCTGTTAGATGGGTTGTGGTAGCCTAAGCGTGACATGAAGGCATCTGTGAACCTAGTGTGTCAGCTTTAAGCCATGGTCTTTTGGGTCCTTTCCTAATTGTTTTTATTCAACACTATGTCGTTTTACCCTTTACCCATATCCCTATATAAGAATTTTTACCGCCAAACTCACCAAATACAATTCATTATTTCAACTTACAAAAGAAGAACAAGGTCATCCTCTTCAAATATTTCTCTCTCTAAGGAAGAAAAAGAAGTCAAGTTAGGGTTTCAAGATCAAGTCTCCAATTCACCATTGCTTATGGTCTTTGAACTCAAAGGTAGTATTCATCTATGGAGCCCATTCCTCCATAAAGTTCCTAAATTCCCCAATTTTCATGCTAAGAATCTCCAATTGAAGTCAAGGTTTCTTCTATGGCATGAGTTCCTTTCAATATTGGTTCAATTGATGTTTTATGAATTATTATGCATAAATTTACATAATTCCATGATTTAAAGATGAATCCCCATGAACCGATTCCTAACCAATGTTTTGTAAGTTAAGATGATATGATGTGGGTTTTGGATTTTGAAAGATGAGTTTATGAAGATATGCATCTTTTTTATGAATTTTATTAAAATGAGTTAAGTTGCTTTGAGAGTAAATCATAAATGTTGTTGTTGTTGTTGTTCTTGTGAAAGGATTTCTCACATATCACTCAATACATGCATGCGAATGGGTTTCTCACATAAGAATTGATAGAGCTAAAAGGTTTCTCAACTAACTTAGAATCAAGTTTTGGATTAGCTATTTAATGTGACTTCCATGAATGATAAGTCAAGTGAATAATTATGCCTATTTCGTGGGACTAATGCTTAGCATCGAGAGGATATTGAGATGGAAGCTCTAGCATTGGTAGAGGTCTGGTTTCTAGTAGCAATATCCTTATCCCATGCATATGTGCCACTATAGGAAGATTGTCTTAGATAGACAATGATTTTCATATATATATATATATAATGATTGTCTTAGATAGACAATGATTGTTTTAGATAGACAATGATTGTCTTAGATAGACAATGATTGTCTTAGATCGACGTAAGCTACAAGCTAAGGTTCTTGCCTTGGCAAGTAAGGTCACCAATTTTTGGTGTGGGGCAGACACTGGAATCATGTTATAGCTCACATGGTCTCTTTGTCGGTTAAGGCTACTTCCAAATATAATGATGAACTAGGGTTAGTTTAAGAAGTATCTCACGAGTGTTCAAAGATGAGTTTTACTTGCATTTGACAATGACTATTGTGATCTTTTCTAACATCTTTCTTATGGTTTTAACTTGGTCCTTGCATGTTATGAAAAGGTATATTAAAACATGATTTTAATACTCTATCCATTGGTATCATACTTAGTACATCTTTGTACTATCACATACTTTTGCCCACATTGATTCTCAGATGTAGGGCCTTATGTTAAAATTACACATCCTCGTGGCTTAACTTTACTTATACTGAGTAGTGGTGATTCCTCATGTTTCAAGGACCAACCCTTCTATTTCTTTTCATCCTTACTTTTCAGATATTGTATGTGATGCCATGGTTATGTACCGATTAGTCTTGATATAATATATGCCTTTTAAACTATGCAGACTTCCTCTTTGTTTTACAAAACTATATATGATATGAATTGTCTTTTAAAATCTCTTTATTTTCTATTATCTTGTCTATGCATGCTAAGTGGCTTTTGTAGGGCCTCTCGGGGTCTTATACGCCATGTTACGCTTAGGGTATGCTTTGGGTCATGACATAAACAAAGAAGACAATAGAAAATTAAGTCCTTTCTCAATAAAGGTAAAAGATAAAACTAAATATATGAAGGCACAAGTGGAGACTTACTACAAATCCTTAAAATTTAATCCATCTCAGTTCCCCACCTTTGGTGAATTAGGATTTTTGGATTCTCTTTTAAGAAAAATAAATGAGATGTGAAAATGTAAATCAGGTTTAAATTTTTTGATGAAACCTCTTTTAGGTAAGTTTCTGGAAGAGATATCATCTCTTACATCCATTTTTGAAAATGAGTTTTAATCTTTATCATTCATTTTCAGAGATGTTGGGAAGGTGCAATGTGAACATAAAATTCTCAAAGATCTTTGCAGATTTATCATCCATTTGGGATATGAAGCTAAAGTTTTCGTCAACTCTATTCTTGCTTAGTATAATGTTTTTTGTTTAGCACCCTTGAAATTGAAAAGTTGAAAAGCAAAGGAAGACTGAAGTTTTTGCGTTGATCCAGTGGTCTACGAGACAGACCTAGGGATCGTACAAAGGGAACCATAGAACTGGAGTTGAGTTTTGGAATTATAAGTTTCTAAAGTTTGACCTATGAATGAACAGAACGAGGCAAAGAAAATTGGAAGAACCGTAGATGAATTTCGTAGGGGTAGTCCAGACATAGTAATTTTTTTTTGTTAAAGTTGAGGTCTCATGATAGGGTCTACGGACCATAAGAAGTTCGACGGTCCTCAAAATGGTGTCATAGGAAGTGTGCCAATATTAGGCCCCAATACTCGAATTACAGTTGACAAGTATGGTCTGTAAGAATTTTTTGGCCCATAGATCCAAACTGTAGGGTCCTCTAAGGGTATTTAGGTCTTTTCTTAAGCATTTAATACCTATACTATGTAATCTTGACCCTAATTTGAATTTATATAACTACCTTTGTACTCCTAGAATTACCCCAACTCTCTCATTCTGTCAATACCCCAAATGATATCCACATTCATCTTCTCCAATTCTCTCTCGTTCAAGAAGAAGACTAGGATTTCAAGTGTCAAGACTCCTATTTCTCCATTTCTTTTGAGATTTTATCATCAAGGTATATAGTTTTTCATCGATGGTTTCCACTAACCCAATGAGCCCCAACGATTTCTCAATTCTCCAAGTTAAATTTTATCAAATTGATTAGGTTTTCATTCAATTCTTTTATGGGCTCTAATTATGTTGATTCACTTGTATGATATTGATCTTACCATGATAGTTTTCACTCAATTACATGCTTTCCAATTGATTTTGTATGAACTCATGCATTATTCAGGACTTTGGCTATGAACTCTTAAAGACATGCATTTATGAAGAAGTCATGAATCTACCAAGGACATTTTAAGAAAGCTATGCATGATTTATAATTTAAAGGAATGATTTATGACCTTTGTTTCTTTAAGATAAGCATCTATAAAATTGTGAAAAGATTTTCTCACATATTAAGAAATCATGATTTGGTGAAAGGTTTTCTCACATATGCATTATTCAAGATTTTATGCGCTACTCTATGATGTTTTATGCTTGGACTAGTAACTTAATTGTGCTTTTCCATATATGATGATATTCTTATATTTATGATTAATTCCATTGTGATTTTACTTAGTACCGTGAGGATATTGAGATGGAGGCTCTCCCGTTAGTAGTGGTTGAGTCTTTAGCAACAATCTCCTTCTCACTAACTATTTTCCTATAACTCCTCTGATTTGGAAAAGAAGGAATATGCAATTTTTGGGCTGAGGTCTGTGTCTACGGGTTCCATCTACGAACCGTAGATGGCAACCGTAGGCAGTGAAGAAAATAATATTTTAAAATCAATTCTTACTAATAATTTTACGGTTCACCAGGATGGTCCTTCATCCTATGTACGAGCCGTAGATAGGTCTAATAGGTGAGTCCTAGACTTAGTGACATTTTACCTGATGATAAAATGTTGATGTGCACCATTGAAGGCTCAAGAGCAAGGCAAGGATATTATGAAACAAAGAGGAGCGAAAAAAGCTGAAAAGTAGAAATAGAGCAAAGTTGGAACTCACCAAAGACATTCAACGACTCGCCGAGTGGACCTTCAGCTCACCTTAAATTCAAGCATAGCAGCCCATGGACGAAACCAATTTTGCAAGCAAACAAGACATTCAGCGATACACCGAAGGGATCGACGATGACGATATGGCTCACCCAATGTTACAGAATGATTTTATGAAAAATCCAAGCCAAAAAGGGGAGAAGAGGAGCAACTCGGAGGTTTTCTGAATTGGTCGGCGAGCCCGACTTACTTTGCCAAGTTGACACTGTGTTAAAATTTTGGGAACGTATAAATGCAAGTTTTAAAAGAAGAAGAGGAGTTCCCACATTCTTCACTTTTGGGTTTTGAGGTTTTACATTTTAGAACCTTGTCTTTACATTTTTGAGTAATGATTTTGAGATTTTTAGCTTAAACTTCAGCATTTGGGAATTGCAGATCGTTAACAAATTAGATGGAAAACTTTGTTGGTACCGATTTCTTGTTATTTGCCATGTTTGGCTAAAATCCTTTTCCTTGGAGGTGAGATTATGTAGTTTAATGCATTAATTAGCTAATGGGAATTGTTTGTTACATATATTATTGTTGTTTTGAAGTGAGTTCAATAAATTTTTCATGTTTTAATTGAGGAATTGTAGTTACAAATGTAGTTCTAGCTTAGTTCTCTATACTTGCTTGAGAAAGAACTATTAGAGTCGAATTATTCATTGATAATTGTATTTATTGTATCTTCAAGAATCTAGCTGGAGAATGTGGTTTTGATTGCATCTTTACAAATCTAGCTTGAAAGAGTGGAGTAATAAAGGAATTGGGTTGTTTGATTGTTTTTTGCTCGTTGAGATTCGAAAGAACTCACTTGAAATGCAATAGCTGATTGACAAATGGGTATTGCACTCAAAACTTAGCCTAACCACTGAGATTCAACACCTTTGAGTAACTAGTAATCACCCATGATATGATTTTAGCATTCAATTTATCACAATCCCAAGGTCTGATCTCTACTTGCTTACATCCCATTTTAGTTATCTTAATTGGTTACCCATTTCCCCCAATTTGAAATTAGTTGTTAAACTTTGTAATTTACTTTAAAATTGTGAAACCGTTACTACTACAAATAAAAAAGACATCATTTAACTTCTAAATCAAACTCTCTAGTGTATCACTCTCTTTGGGATCCACCCCAACTCTTGGTTGGGTCAATACTTGTTAGCGACCTCCTACACTTAGATTTGGATGATTTATAGTTGAGCGTTATAAAAAATAGCACCGCTGCCGTAGAGTGGTGTTTAAAATTATTTAATTCAAGTATAGTCGTGAACTAATTTTGCTGTAGTTGAATTATCTTATTTGTGTTCTTGTTTCGTGCTCTAAAACAAGTGAAGAGATGAGAGTAAATGGCAGAAATGCAAGCCAATGGTGCATATTAAGGGTCTGTTTGGAGGAATCCTCATGTAGACCCTCATGACCACATCAGAAACTTTGTGGATGTGTTTGGGCTATTTTCTTTCAAGAACATCACTAAAGAGTCAGTCCGACTCAGCTTGTTTCCCTTTTCTTTAGTGGGGGAAGAAAGGAAGTGGTTTACCGAGCTACCAATGGATTCAATCACTTCTTGGGAGTAGCTCACTGAGTTGTTATACGAAAGGTTTTTCCCACCTTCGATGATGGTCAAGATGAGAAATAATATTCAGAACTTCAGGCATGTTGATGGAGAACCTATCCATGAGACATGGTTAAGTTTCCAAAATTTGTTGCTCCAATGTCCAACTCACGGGCTATCGGACAATGTATTATTGCAATATATCTACCAGAGGCTAGACACAATCAACAAAGGGGTTGCAGACCAAGTCATTTGAGGTGGAATCATGAGACAACTGTTTAGCATAGCATAAACCCTTCTTTTAAGAAGACTAAAAGTAATCGTGCATTGTACAATAGAGAAGATCCTGTGTCTTTTTTGAACCTTGGTCTGAGAAAGGAGAAAATGGAACAAATCCATGAGCGAGATGAAAACAGGGCATAGATGATGACTTAAATGGACCTATTGACAAAGCATGTTATGGAAAGTGGATACAAGGTTATAAAACATGTCAGCAATAATAGTGGTAAAAATCCCAATGAAGCACACTTTGAAGCGATATACAATGAAGAAGTGCAGTTCTTAGAAAACCAAGGTGGGGGTTCTCGTCCGAATAATCCAAGACTGAGCAGGAATCAAAGTTGGAATAAAGATTGAGATGATGGTTTGAGAGATCGAGATCGAGAATTGTATGATCATGGTGAAAATTGGAGGGATTGAGATGGTGACAAGGATTGCTATGTACCTACCCATGAGCCTGAAAAGGAAAAAGAGCAAAATGATGATCCTAAAAACTTCCACAACGAAGATAGCCTGCTCGTATTCTGAACAAAGTGGAAGGATCGGATAAGGTGCTAAAGGAAATGAAAGATGATGTCTCTTCTCTTTACCAAAAGGTCACATCACACTCGATATTTATTATGCAGTTCGAAACAAAAATGGGTCAGATCTCGACTCATTTAAATCCAAGGCCAAAAGGGGGGATCCCAAGTAATACGTTGGTGAACCCAAAAATTGAGACATGATCCCATGGCCCCTTCGTGCCACCACATTAAATAAGGCTCTTGTTGGGATGAAACCCAAGTTTTACTTTTTAGCATTTGAATAACGTTTGCTGGATGTGCAAGTTTAATATTTGAAGTTTGTGAGAAATAGGCTAATGGGCAAGCTCAAAAGTTCATCGAGTGGTTCGGCAAGCCTGATGTTGATCGCCTTTTAGACCAACCAAATGGTTGGAGTTCTAGTAATTTCGGCCAACAAAAATATTGATTCAGCGCGTCGCCAAGTTGATCGGTGACATTAATGAAGTTCGCCGACTGAGGTCTAAATTGAAGGATCAAAGGCTTTCAACCATTTTAAATTAAAAACCTGTCCTTATTTTGAACTTTTCGACCCTTGCGCTCTCTCAATTTCATATTAGAACTTACTTTTTACTAAATTTTTACGTGGGTGTCGTTATGTGATTGGAGTTTATTGCATTGCTCATTTTTTTTCTTTTTCCCTTGTCGTTTTCATGTCTATGTCTGAGGTCGGTGTCCTAAATTAGCCTTAATTCATGTCATATTCTAAGCATTCTTGTGTAGTTGTTTGATCTATAGTGTGTCTTTGTGTGTTTAATTGATTGCTAAATATATTATTGGGTAATTGAGCATGTTAAGTTTTGTGTTTGTCTAATTGAGTTTAAGTTTCTAGTTTTAATAGTTTGAATTGCGTATTTGCATGTTAGGCTTGGTGTGGATGAAGCCTGAGTAACCCAAATTTCACCAAACAACTTTAATTTGCCCAATGATGGATAGAGTAATGTCGTTCTTAAGGGCAAATACATTGTTCTTCTGAATCTAGGTAAATTGGGGGAAGTTTGAGTACCCGGGGTAAGTAAAGGTGGTGTAGTCATGAATTACGTAAAATGGGGCATGAATTTGGTTATCATAGGTTATGCATTGAGAATTCGTAGTCGTGGTAAAATTTTGGCAAGATGGGCTATTTAGCGAGTTAAGTCGAGCCCCTAAAATATTGTTGTTTAGTTCTGTAACTTTCGCTAAAATGCATGTGCTCGCCGAGTTTACTCGGCGACTCACTGAATGAATCTGATCTCTTCTTTCTGAACCCTAGTTTTAAGAAACAACTCTTTATTTTTGGTGAGCTACCTTTGCTTCGCCTATTAGATTCGGCGTCATGCTGAATGACATTTTACATCTCCATTTTTTGCTGAATTTCGATATTTTATTCTTTAATTTTCGGCGAGATCTCTAAGTCTCGCTGAATGAACTCGACGCCTCGCAGAGTCGATCAGTGAGTTTTCATGCATTTTTTGAATCTTGATATTTTACTAGCCCTATGCAACCACATTTGGTTTGTTTTGTTTCACGACTCAGGGGTACGCCCTAAATGTAACACGGCGTACTCGACTCCGAAGGCGTCTAATACAAGCCCTTAGCATCATCATAACATACGATCATACAAAAGTAGGGAAAATTCAAAACTTTCTTTAAAACATTCAATCTAAAACATATCATAAAAGTGGAAGTCTTTACTAAGTCTATGTCTCAAAACCATCTATGAATAACATGAATAAAAGTTTTGGGACGCAGCCCATAATAAGTCTAAAACATAGAAAATGACATAAAAGGAACATAGTGGGTTTGTACTCGAAGCTGTGAGGACTCGCCAATTCTTCAAGTCTTCAAACGCCTTAGGAACGTAGCCTCCAAAGAAATTCAATCTCCAACACCCTACATTTGATTAGAATGTAGGCAATATGCGTTAGTACAAAATGTACCAAGTATGAAAGCTAACATACTAACATAAAACATCTCAAGATGGTTAGTCAACATAAGACATGATCATAAAAGATAATAACATATTCATAACATTAACTCCAACATAAGCATCATATCATCACAAGTCAACATAAGATGAACATAACTTCATACTTTAAGCATTAGTCTTTAGTATTAAAGAGAACTACTCCACAAGCCACCTCCAAGCATACTTGTGCAAGGCAAAGATAGCATCCTATAATACTATCAAAGCTAAGTACCTTTCTTTGGTGATTCTTGGTCATAGTCCACTTTCATAGTCAAGACCTAAATTTTCATGTCATAAGAGCACTATACTCCTAATAAACCTCAAGGCACACTTGTGCAATGCATGTGGGGCATCCCATAATACCGCAAACAGTAAGCATATCTTGAAGTCACCCTATTCATATTTACCATCTCTAGGTGTCACTATAGACCTACTTCATATTGACAAGGAACTATCAACTTAAGTCAATCATATCATGGAAGGCAACTATAGCAAAAATCCAAGCTAGGCATACATTACATAAGAGGACACTTAATAATTAGCTCCAAGTCATACTTGTGCCATGTATGAGTGGCATCCCATACTACCACTCACACTAAGTACTCCTTTAGGCTAACTTACTCAATGCTTAATATTCATCATTCTAAACTATCAAAGAATAGCATACTACCATGCTAGACCTATCTACCATGGAAAACACCTTACCATGCAATCCAAGCTATCCTAGGAAAGATACAATTATACCAACCTAGCTATAATGCATTCATTCACTAGGATGCAAGCTATCCTTAGGGGAGTATGAATCCTCAACTCTAAGCTATCATTAGGAGAGTGTGGTGTCTCAATCCTAGGCTAGCATGAATGGTCTTGGCCTAACCAAGTCAAGTTACCATGAAAGCATTCTAACAATGCTAGTTCAAGCTAACCATAGGATAGTATAGATCCTCAATCCTAGGCTACCATGCCTATACTAATGCAAGCTATCATGAAAATCATCCTACCAATGCTAATTCAAACTAACCTTAGGATAGCTTAATTCCTCAATCCCAAGCTACCATGAGATATACCATCCCAAGCTACCATGAGATCTATCATCCCAAGATACATTATTCAACTATACATGAAGGAATCATAAGGCTAAACTTCAAGCTATTCTATTCTAACGAACGTGATTCAATTTAGGTAATTAGCCTGTCAATCTAGAATCATTTTATGTGAGAATACCTTTCACATTCTACATAAATGCAAGCTATCTCCTCATATTAGGCTTACTCAATAATCTCTAGTGATCAACATTATGACTTCAAGCCCTACATTCAAGCTTTACTCCACCATCAACATACTAGTCTAGATCACAATACACCTCATTCATAAGCCTTAATTATAGACAATTCTACGAATAATTCATCATAGAGTCCCAATTCTAATCATTCAATTCATATTCTATCATACATGCATAAGACTAGTTCAATTCACGATTTCATATTCCGATTCTTGGATAAGTTCTATACATGGTGATAACACTAGAAAATCTATCAAGAACAATCAATTTCTCATCAAAAGATCTAAACCCACATACTTAGAAAATTAGGGTTAGACAAGGAATTCACATAAATTCTTCATAATATCATGAATCAATACTAAATTAATCATATATGAGTAGTATCCAACACTTTGGAATCATAACCACCTAAAACCCATACATTGGAAGTAACTCTATGGGTAGAAGAACCCATAGATGAAAATCTAAACATACCTTAATCAAATCCCTAGCACAAGACTTTAGCAATGGAGCCTTTGTTCTTGACCTTAGCTTCAACCCTAGCTTCTTCTTCAATGGAGGTTCTTCTTAGATAGAGAAATATTCTATGGAGAGGATGAAGATGGGCTTTCTTTTGAGTCTAGGTTAAATGACTTAAATGAGGTAAACTTAGGTCTAATAAGCTTATATAGTTGCTAGGAAAGGAATAGAATAATGTATGGTCAATTTTGGTAAAGAACTAAGGACCTAAAACGTTTTAGCATAAAATTCTTCCCCTTGCCAGCTTGAGCTCGCCCTTTGGACCCTTGGGCTCGCCATTTATTCCAGTGAGCTTGGAATTTGGGCAGTCCACTAGGCGATCTAGGGAACTAAAGGGCGATTCGCAAACCTGGTTGGCGAGCTGCAACTTAGCTTGCCCTTTAATCCAGCACCTACGCCAATGGGGCAGTACACTAGGAGATCTCAAGAGATCAAGGGTGACGCGCTCAACCCCTTGGGAGATCAAGTACTCCAATCGCCAAACACCCCCTCAGAGGACAAGGTTTCATTCACTCAAACTTTCTAGCTTAGGCCCTTGAAACCCTATACCATTCCATAGATAGTCTTCTAAACTACAGGGTCTAACACGTGTCTTAACGTTCAACTACTAAGCCCCTCATTCAAAGGACGGAAAGTCTCATCTACGACTCTATTTAACATGCATCAAATCTTAGAACCCTAGCTTGTGGCTCTATTTTGGTCTACTAGTTTCTGGGGTGTTACAATATCTCCCCCTTGGGAACATTCGTCCTCAAATGACTTTCCTAAACACTTCTTAAAGGGAAAAAATGTAGACTAGAAGCCCAATATGCATGCACTACATATAAATGCACACAACCAAGGAGGAAAACTTCAACTCCAAGCTACGCATAATCAATGCAACACAAGGGAATAGGAACTACATCTACCAACCTAACATCCATGAAATTCTTTATCTATCAATTTCCAAGGAGGAACTATGATATCCTAGATACAACATGCTCAACACACACTACATGGAGCCTAAAACGCACATTAACTCAAAGATGCCACAACATGAGGCAAAAAAATGCATGTAAGTCATATATAACAAGACCTAGGTATTTTCATAAACTTGCATATGAGAAAAATCATAACAAAACATGATCACATAGTTGCCTTATTGGGTAGGCACAATATCTCCCCCTTGGGATCAAACCTACACATGCTTTTCTAAACATCATTCATAGCAAGGCAAACATCAAGTCCAATCATAACAAGTTACAAAAGACAAGAAATCTGCAAATTTTCTAAATCATAAAACAAAGTACATACCGGAAGGGACATGAGGATATCACTCTTGATCTTCTCTAGATTGGAGAGCATAAAACCTATTCCTCTTTAGAGGCTCATCCTCCCCACCACTAGGGGCAACTTGCTTACCCTTTCTTATAGTAGCCTTTGCCTTTGGGCAATCTTTCTTCATGTGGCCACTCTCACCACATCCATAACAACCATCTCTACCGGCCAAACACTTACCCTCATGCCTCTTACCACACCTAGAACAAGTGGTCCATAGGGACTCACTACCTTTCCCTTGTGGCCTAGGGGTAGACACCTTCTCATCCTTATACTTAGGAGCATTAGAATAGCCTTTTCCGGAAAAGTTTTGTCGATTCCTAGAACGAACATGTCCATCGGACCCATCACTATAGACCCTAGACCTTTTTTTCTCCCTAGCCCTCTCCTTCTTGAGTTTAGACTCTTTTATTTGTTGGGCAAACACCATGAGTCATGAGATATCCATATCATCAACAAGCATTGCCATACGACATTCTTCTTCTACCAAATCGGACACCCCCGTCATAAACCTATTCATCAAATCCCTTGGACTTGTTACCAAAGATGGAGCATACTTACATAAAAGAGTGAAATTCAAGGCATACTCATTGACACTCATGTTGCCTTGCTTAAGATTTATCCTCCAATTTAGCCTCCCTCAAATCCCGAGGAAAGAACCTATCTAGAAATGCCAACCTAAAAGTTTCCCACTCCATTGGGCCCGCCTCTACCTGTCTAGCATCTTTCCATTGCTCATACCAAATTTGGGCAACGTCCTCAAATTGGTAAGCGGCTAGTACCGCTTTTTCTCTAGAAGTTACCCCCATGATAGAAAGTGTCTTATAAACCTCATCTATGACTTAGGCGATCTACAAGGGAGAAGGGCGACATGCCAAGCTGGTTGGCGAGCTAGGAGTTAGCTCGTCCTTTGGTCCTGTAGCTAGGGAAGGAAGGTAGTCCACTAGGCGACCATAAGGGAAACTAACCAATCCCATTGGGCGATCAAGCACCCCCATCGCCGAACAGCCCATCAAAGAACAAGGCTTCTTTCGCTCACACTTTCTAGCTAAGGCCCTTGGCTGCACCCTAGGCTTCCTCCTTGCTCAATTTAGGTTCTAAAACAGCCTAGACATCAATCTAAAGTCACACTAACCCCCACATCAAGGCTCTAGTTCAACCTATCATTTTCTGAGTCGTTATATTAACTCCCACTTAGGAACATTCATCCTCGAATGACACTTAAAACATATTAAGGGAAAAAACTGACTCGAGACTAGCATCCCGACAATCAAGACACATCAATATAAATGCATAATCATCGGAGGAAACGTCAACTCCACATCAATAAGCTTAAATCAACACAAGCAAGTAGGAAGTACATCTACAAACTTATTATGCATCAAAACAACAACATTTCTCATTTCATTGGAGGAACTTCCTTCTCCATGTCACATCATGCTCATCACAACATCATTAAGCACATTATGCAATTTTCTCATAAAAGCACATTATGCAACTCTTTCAAGAACACATTTAAATATGCTCAACAATTCAACTCATGAAGCATATAGACAACTCATACTAAATGCAATTCAACATGAGGAACCTAAATCATGAAAATTCATTTTCTCATATAACAAGAATTCAACTAAAACATGCATAACATAAGGAGATCATGAAAACTCAATATCACAGATGACTCCCAAAATACGAAAAAAGCTACAAGGAACTCTTGGTCTCAAGCTTGAATAACAATAGAAGGAAAGACATAAGGATAACAACACTCTCAACAACCTTACTATTGAACATACTATCCCCCACTTAGGAGAAAAACCCAACTAAGGCTAACATGAAACAACATAAGGAATCTCATCATAACAAAAAGGAACTATAACTTACCAATACCTTCATCTGGAATATCTCATTTTCCCTCATTGGCTTGAAGTGCATAGTAACGGTTTCTCTTTGGAGCATTAGGATCCGTGCCACCAAGAGAAGCTTGCTTATCCTCCCTTCTTTTTGCCATTAGTGTTGAGCAATCTCTCATGTTATGACCCTTCTTTCCACACCCAAAGCACTCATCTGTGCCGACAAGGCACTTACCCAAATGTTGCTTCCCACACTTGGCACATCTACACCTCTCAAAAGAAAAACCACTTCCACTTCCTCTTTGGGAATTATGGTTATACACCCTATCATTGTTCGCTATTGAAGAATCTTGGTTGGAGAACCTCTTTTTGGACCTAGGTTGACCTTTATCATCGGATCTACCCCTCTTCAACTCTATGTTTTTCCTCTCAAGTTTGGACTCCTTAATAGATTGAGCATACACAATGAGTCTAGAAATGTTCATATCCTCATGAAGCATCGCCGTACGGCACTCTTCCTTAAAAAGGTCGGATACACCGGTCACAAAGTGACTCATCTCATCTCTAGGGTTTGACACCAAAGATGGAGCATACTTAGACAATAAGGTACACTTCAAGGAATACTCCTCCACACTCATGTTACCTTGCCTAAGGTTTATAAGCTCCTCCACCTTAACGTCCCTCTTCTCACGGGGAAAGTACCTTACAAGGAAAACTCTCTTAAAATCCTCCCATTCTATAGGACCCGCTTCTAAAGGCCTATTGCTCTTCCATTGAGTGAACCACACTTGAGTCACATCTTTCAATTGATAGAAAGTAAACTCTGCTCTCTCCCTAGAAGATACCCCCACAGAATTGACTATCTTATAAAATTCATCCAAGAATTCTTGGGGATCTTCTCCCACTCTAGAGCCAACAAAAATAGGAGAATTCATCCTCACAAAGCCTCTCAATCTTGAGGCCACGGTACTCTCATTAGCATTCACCCTAGGCCCCACATCCTGGTTAACTTGAGCCATCATAGCGTGGGCTAGGGTTAGAATAGCCGACCTAATCTCCTCATTAGTCATGACCGAGGGAACCACCGAAACTTCATTCTTTTTGTTGGCTAGAGGAACTTGGTTACCTTGAGGGCCTTGGTCACTTTGGGGAGGAAATTTCTCGTTCACAATCTCCTCTTCCACTCTTCTTGGGTTCACCCTTGTATTCATTTCCTGTAAACGCAAGAGAAGGATTAGGAAAAGGACAGTTATAGAGCTAAACTCTAAGGCACGACTTCAAAAATGTGAAAGAACTGTAATTTTTTAACGTCCTATAGCCTCTATCTCATAGATTTGTCGCAACTCACACCGATGAACAAGACTCTGCTAGACTGTAACACCCCGTAAATTAGTTAGTTAATCTGGTGAATTCTAGGGTAAACTAGTGAGTGGAACTAGTATGTTGTAGAGTCTTGTAGTGGAGTTTTGGAGTGTTGCATGAGGGTTAAATTCAAGATAAATGACTCACCTACTTAGAATTATACGTTTAGGGGTTAAACGTCTGGGTACGACTCCCCAAGGGGTCGTTGAGGAGGACCCCAAAACAGTCCCCAAAACAGTCCACTTTTGCTGGTTCACGGTTGCAAACCACGCCCAGTAGATCAATCTACGGCTTGTGGGTCATGCGCGTGGATCAGGACTGAACAGGCCTGCAAAATATGAGTCTCTGACCCAAACCACGAGACCAAACCATGTACAGTAGATCAATCTATGGTCCGTGAATGGTGAAGTCGTGAATGCTTCCAGTTTTCAGCATTTTAGTTTTAAGTTGGGTGTTTGGGAATTGATTAGTTAATTAATTAAGGGCTTAGGGGGTCGGTTAGATATTTGAATAACAACCTATAAATAATTAATATACCCCTAAACTAATCACTTTAAGTCAGTCACCTAAAGACCCCAAAATTACTTTCCAGAAATTTTCTCTTTAGAAGAACAACAAGAAAAGAAGTTGGGGCAGCAGATTAGGGCGATTTTCACCATTGATTCAAGATTTGTATAGGGACTTTATTGAAGATATGTGAAGCTTTTTCATCCATGGGTTCTTCCACCCACGGAGACTCCATAGATTCCCCCAATTGTGAACTCAAAAACCCAATTGTAGCTAGGGTTGTGATTGCATTATGGGTAGGGCTTGGGTGTGATTCCAATCTAGTGGATATCACCCAATTATGATTGAACTGTATTTGTTTAATGATATTATGATGAATTCATGTGATTTCTAGGATGAACCCTAATCTAAATTAATGAATATAAATATTGTGGGTTGATGCCATTAGAGGAAAAATTGAATGTTCTAAAGTGATCTTCCTATTTCAATGTATTGAATACTAATTGATCATATTTAGGATCATCTAATCATGAATTCAACTAGACTTAATTTAATAGGAATAATCTTGACTTGTAAAGTTGGAATTGAACCTTTACAATCAAGTGTGACTAGAATCACCTTCTAAGGAACAATGTGATTGAATAGCTTGTAATTTAGACATGGATAATGATAGAATGAAGTTAAGCTTGAAAGTAGTGCTTGTAGCCATCATTGTTAGGGTTTTGGGGGTAAAGTCAATATGATGTGATCTTGTGGTGTAATTCTCTTCCTCTTATAAACTTAGACAAGAATATGCTAGGAGATTGAAGTTGTCTCACATAGAAGTATTCTAGGTTGACCTACTAACCTAAAATGAATCAAATCATGTTAGACTAGAATAGCTTGAAATTGTGATATATGATCCTTTCATGTATTACTTGGCTTAGTAGGATAAGACCAAGGTTGATAGCTTAGGATGAGGATCTATTCTCTCCTAAGGGATACCTTGACTTATCATTGTAGATGCATGTCATGGTAGAATGAGTTAGCAGTAGCCATGGTAGCCTAGGATTAAGGATTTATACTTTCCTATGGGTAAGCTTGAACTAGCATTGTTAGTATGCATTCATGGTAGCTTGACTTGGTTTGGCCAAGATCATTTCATGGTAGCTTTGGGATAGACGACTTAGACTCTCCTAAGGGTAGCTTGACTTGCATTGTAAGATGCATTTCAAGAATAGCTTGAGTTAGGATTAGACAGGGTAGCTTAGGGTTGAGAATCACAATCCCCTATGGATAGCTTGCATTTGTTATCTAGTAGACTTGTAAGGGTAGCATGCCTTAGTTGGTTTAGGACTATTTGATGGTAGCTAGGATATGACACATATACCTTTCCTCGAATAGCTTGGACTTGCATGTTAGTGTGTTTTCCAAGGTATTTAGCTTAGCTTAACCTATTTATGTTAGCAAGATGATAGCATGGTCTAGCCTATTAGGGGGTTATTCCTTGGTAGCATTGAATAGAGGTAAATAGAATAGAGGAATTAGTCCCCAACTAGTGAACCTTCATGATAGTCTAAATAAGTACTTAGTGTGGGTAGTATTAAGGGATGATAACCATACATTGCACAAGTATGACTTAAGGATAGGAATGAAGGTTTCCCACACATAGTATGACTTAGCATGGGTTGTTGCCATAGTTTCCTTCCAAGATATGATTGACTAAGGTGGTAGGTTCCTTTGTCTATATAAAGTAAGCTTATAGTAAGACCAAAAGTAGATTGAATATAACTAAGATGATTTCAAGGCTATGCTTAGTGTGAAGGGTAGTATGGGATTCCTTTCATGCATTGCACAAGTGTGTTTTGAGGTTCCTTAGAAGTATGGTGCCTTTATGGTAGAAAGACTTATGACTTAACCATGCACGTAGACTATGATTAAGATGACTAAAAAGGGATACTTGGCGTGGGTGGTATTATGGGATGCTATTATTTCTTTGCACTTGTATACATTTGAGGTTACTTGACAATGATGATATTATGGTAATGATGACTAAGAGTCAATTCTGTTGATATGATTATGACTAATCTCCCAAGCTCATTAACTATGTCTTATGTTGACCTATATTTATATGAAGCTTATGTTGGAGACCATGCTATGACTATGATGATTATGTTATGACTATGTTATTATATCTTATCATTATGTCTTATGTTGACTAACTATTTTGAGATGCTCTTATGATTTTGTGCTAGCTTTCATCATAATGTAGGGTTGGAGGCTTGAGTTTCTTTGGAGGCTAGAGTTTCAAAGATTTAGAAGAATTGAAGAATTGGTGAGTCCTCATAGGTCGAGGATGAATCCTTTATTTCCTTACATCATTTCTTTATGTTTTTAGACTTTGTATGGTCTGCGTCCCAAAGACTTTTATTCAAGAGTTAAATAGATGGTTTGAGACAAAGGTTTAGTAAAGACTTCTGTTTGATTTTATGAAATAAGACATTGGTTGTAAAAGTTTTTAAATTTTCCCGTATTCTCTATTATCTTATGTTAAGAATGTGCTAAGGGCTTGTATGTGATCCCTTCGGGGTCAAGTACGCCGTGTTACATCTAGGGGGTGCTATCGGGTGGTGACAAACTTTGTTTCAGAGCATAAGGTTTTGGGATAAATTTTAGGATATCTCAAACCACATCTAAGTAGAGTCGTATTCATGGATGTGAGTCGCGATACATTTTATGAATAGGAGGTTATTGGATTCTTAGGGAAAGTCTCACATCCTCATTCTCTTAGTCGTGCCATGGAAGTTTAGCTCTAGTAGATTTTTCTTCTAATGTTTGCCTATGATTTTTTAGGTTATGGAAAATACTAGGGCTAATTCTAGGAGAGAAGGAGAAGACATTGGGGATCAAGAGATTCCTCCCCAAGTTCCACATCAAGCTCCTCCTTAAGTTCCAAATGACCCTCCAATTGGCAATGCCACTCTTTGAGAGTTTAGGGCTTCTATGCAACTATTGTCTCAAGCCTTGATGGCACAAGCCAATAGAGAGGTGGTGGCTCCGGCAAACCCTAAAGGAGGAATGGGTGCTTTTATGGTGAGAGAGTTTTTTGAGAATGAACCCCCAGGATTTATATGGCTCCAAAGTGGAAGAAGATCCAAATGGGTTCATAGAAGAGGTTTATAAGGTTCTATGAATCATGGGGGTGTCTTCTATTGAGAAAGCGGGGCTAGCTGCCAATAAATTGAAGGACGTTGCCCAAATTTGGTATGAGCAATGGAAAGATAGTAAGCCTATAGGGGCAGGCCCAATAGAGTGGGAAGATTTTAAGATAAGTTCTTTCCGCGAGAGTTGAGGGAAGCCAAATTGGGAGAATTCACATCAACCTTAAGCAAAGAAGTATGAGTGTTAAAGAGTACTCTTTGAAATTCACCCTTTTGTCTAAGTATGCTCCAAGCTTGGTAGCTAGTCCAAGGGATTTAATGAATAGGTTTATGATGGGGGTGTCCAATTTAGTACAAGAAGAATGTCGTACGGCAATTCTTGTTGATGATATGGATATCTCAAGGTTGATGATGTTTGCCCAACAAATAGAAGAGTTAAAACTCAAGAAGGATAGGGCTAGAGAGAAAAAGAGGTCTAGGGTGGTTGATGATAAGTCCTTTCATGATGGATCTGATGGACATGGTCATTCTAAGAATCGACAAAAGTTTTCCTGACAATTGTTTTCTAATTCTCCTAAGCATAAGGATGAGAGGGTGTCTACCCCTAGACCACAAGGGATAAGTAATGAGTCCCTATGGCCCTCTTGTGCTAGGTGTGGTAAGAGGCATGAGGGTAGGTGCTTGGCCGGTAGAGAGGGTTGCTTTAGTTGTGGTGAGAATGGCCACATGATGAAAGATTGCCCTAACGCTAATGTTACAAGAAGGGAAGGTAAGAAAGTTGCCTCTAGTAGTGGGGATGTGGAGCCTCAAAGGAAGAATATGTTTTATGCTCTCCAATCTAGAGAAGATCAAGGGTGATGTCCTCATATCCCTTCCGGTATGTGTTTCATGCTTTAGAAAAATTTCCAGATTTCTTGTCTTTTATGACTTGTTATGTTGGATTTTGAAGTTATTTTAGCATATAATATGCTTAGAAAAGTTGGTGTAGGCTTGCTCCCAAGTGGGGGATAGTGTGCCTATCTAATAGGGTTATGGTGTGCTTGATGTGTTGCCATGATTTCCTAATATGCATGTTCATGAAAATGCCTAGGTCTTATTACAAAATGTCTTATATTAATTGTTCTTTTTCTCATCTTGTAGTGCATTTGTAGACTTGCATGTAGACTTCATGAGTTGAGTAGTGAGCATGCCCTAGTTGGAGTTGAAAGATATCCTTAATGAATGGATGTTTTTTTTAGAAGTAATTTGCATTTGGGTTCCATGAGTTCATGTTAAGGGTGTTTTAGTTAGGGAATGTCAGTTCCTCCTTTAAAAAGAGTAGAATTAGCATTTGATACATTTTTAGGTTGGTAGAATAGTTCCTACTCCCTTGTATTTCATTGAAAGAGTTAGCTTTGGAATTGAGGTTTTTCTTCCTTGATTTTGTGCATTAGATGTAGTTCATGCATAATGGGCTGCTAAGCTAAATTTTATACTTTGTGAAGTGTTTAAAGTGTCATTTGAGGACGAATGTTCCCAAGTGGGGGATAATGTAACACCCCGTAAATTAGTTAGTTAATCTAGTGAATTCTAGGCTAAACTAGGGAGTGGAACTAGTGTGTTGTAGAGTCTTGTAGTGGAGTTTTGAAGTGTTGCATGAGGGTTAAACTCAACATAAATGACTCACCTACTTAGAATGACATGTTTAGAGGTAAAACATCTGGGTACAACTCCCCAAGGACCACCCAAGGGGACCTTGGAGGATCCCAAAACAGTTTACTTTTGGTGGTTCACGGTTGCAAACCACATCCAGTAGATCAATCTATTTCTCGTGGGTCATGGGCGTGGATCAGGACTGCACAGGCCTGAAAAATATTAGTCTCTGACCCAAACCACTTGCCAAACCACGGACAGTAGATCAATCTACGGTCCGTGGATGGTGAAGTCGTGAATGCTGCCAGTTTTCAGTATTTTAGTTTTAAGTTGGGTGTTTAGGATTTGATTAGTTAATTAATTAAGGGCTTAGGGGGTCGGTTAGATAGTTAAATAACCACCTATAAATAGTTAATCGATCCCTAAACTAATCATTTGAAGTCATTCATCTAGAGACCCCCAAATTACTCTCAAGAAATTCTCTCTCTAGAAGAACAAGAAGAAAGGAAGTTGGGGCAGAAGCTTAGGGAGATTTTCACCATTGATTCAAGCTTTGTATAGGGATTTTATTGAGGGTATGCGAAGCTTATTCATCCATGGGTTCTTCCACCCATGGAGGCCCCATAGATTCCCCCAATTGTGAACTCAAAAACCCAATTTTAGCTAGGGTTGTGATTGCATTATGGGTAGGGCTTGGGTGTGATTCCAATCTAGTGGATATCACCTAATTATGATTGAATTGTATTTGTTTAATGATATTATGATGAGTTCATATGATTTCTATGATGAACCCTAATCTAAATTGATGAATATGAATATTGTGGGTTGATGCCATTAGAGGCAAAATTGAAGGTTCTAACGTGATCTTCCTATTTCAATGTCTTGAATACTAATTGATCATAGTTAGGATTATATAATCATGAATTGAATTAATTTAATAGGAATGATCTTGACTTGTAAAGTTGGAATTGAACCTTTATGATCAAGTATGACTAGAATTGCCTTCTAAGGAACAATGTGATTGAATAGTTTGTAATTTAGACATGGATTATGATAGAATGAAGTTAAGCTTGAAAGTAGGGCTTGTAGCCATCATTTTTAGGGCTTTGGGGGTAAAGTCAATATGATGTGATCTTGTGGTGTAATTCTCTTCCTCTTATACACTTAGACATGAATATGCTAGGATATTCAAGTTCTCTCACATAGAAGGATTCTAGGTTGACCTACTAACCTAAAATGAATCAAAGCATGTTAGACTAGAATAATTTGATGTTGTGATATATGATCCCTTCATATATAGCTTGGCTTAGTAGGATAAGACCAAGATTGATAGCTTAGGATGAGGATCTATTCTCTCCTAAAGGATAGCTTGACTTAGTATTGTAGGATGCCTGTCATGGTAGCATGAGTTAGTAGTAGTCATGGTAGCCTAGGATTGAGGATTTATACTCTCCTATGGGTATGTTTGAACTAGCATTGTTAGGATGCATTCATGGTAGCTTGACTTGGTTTGTCCAAGACCATTTCATGCTAGCTTTGGGATAAATGACTTAGACTCTCTTAAGGGTAGGTTGACTTGCGTTGTAAGATGCATTTCAAGGATATATTGAGTTATGATTAGTCATGGTAGCTTAGGGTTGAGAATCATACTCCCCTATGGATAGCTTGCATTTGTTATCTAGTACACTTGTAAGGGTAGCATGACTTAGTTGGTTTAGGACTATTTCATGGTAGCTAGGAAAGGACACTTGGACCTTTCCTAGAATAGCTTGGACTTGCATGTTAGTGTGTTTTCCAAGGTATTTAGCTTAGCTTAACCAAGTTATGTTAGTAAGATGATATCATGGTCTAGCCTATTAGGGGGTTAATCCTTGGTAGCCTTGAATAGAGGTAAATAGAATAGAGAGATTAGTCCCCAACTAGTGAACCTTCATGATAGTCTAAATGAGTACTTACTGTGGATAGTAGTATGGGATGCTATCCATACATTTCACAAGTATGACTTAAGGCTAAGTATGAAGGGTTCCCACACATAGTATGACTTAGCTTGGGTTGTTGGCATAGTTTCCTTCCCAGATATGATTTACTAAGGTGGTAAGTTCCTTTGTCTATATGATGTAAGCTTATAGTAAGACCAAAAGTAGGGTGAATATGACTATGATGATTTCAAGGCTATGCTTAGTGTGAAGGTTAGTATTGGATGCTTTTCATGCATTGCACGAGTGTGTCTTGAGATTCCTTAGAAGTATTGTGCCCTTATGGTAGAAAGACTAATGACTTAACCATGCATGTAGACTATGATTAAGATGACTAAAAAGGGATACTTGGCTTAGGTGGTATTATGGAATGCTATTATTGCTTTGCATTTGTATACTTTTGAGGTTACTTGAGAATTGTGATTTTATGGTAATGATGACTAAGAGTTAATTATGTTGATATGATTATGACTTATCTCCAATGCTCATTAACTATGTCTTATGTTGACTTATGTTTATATGAAGCTTATGTTGGAGACCATGCTATGACTATGATGATTATGTTATGACTATGTTATTATCTCTTATGCTTATGTCTTATGTTGACTAACCATTTTAAGATGCTCTTATGATGTTGTGCTAGGTTTCATACTTAGTACGTTTTGTACTAATGCATATTGCCTACATTCTAACCAAATGTAGGATTGGAGGCTTGAGTTGCTCTGGAGGCTAGAGTTTCAAGGATTTAGAATAATTGAAGAATTGGTGAGTCCTCATAGCTTCGAGGACGAACCCTTTATTTCGTTATATCATTTCTTTAAGTTTTTAGACTATGTATGGGCTGCGTCCCAAAGATGTTTATTCAAGAGTTAAATAGATGGTTTGAGACAAAGGTTTAATATAGATTTCTGCTTGATTTTATTAAATAAGATATTGATTGTAAAAAAAAATCAATTTTCCCGTATTCTCTATTATCTTATGTTAGGCTAAGGGCTTCTATGCGACCCCTTCAGGGTCAAGTACGTCGTGTTACAACTAGGGGGTGCTCTGGGGTCGTGACATAGACGTGGCTTATGAGACATCAACCCTAAAAACCATTTCCAAAATCTTATGCTGTAATATCATGTTTATCACGACCCGAGAGAACCCCCTAGTCGTAACACGACGTACTCGAACCTGAAGGGGTCTTATACAAGCTTCATAGCATTCATTCATCGGATAGGTTATAGAAATAGTACGGAATTAGAACTTTTCATTTAAAACCATACGATTCAAAACATTCATTTAACAATCTTTCAAAAGACACAAAGGAAATCTAAGTCTCACATGGTCATCTTAGACACAATCTCAAAACATAAGTAGGGGCACAACCCTTTACAATCAAAGACTACTAAATGTCTATTACATGAAATAAAGAGAAACTTCTAAACTCTTGTCGTCGATCAAGGAGGACATACCACTTGATCTTGGAGAAATAACAATCCAATCACTTCAATCTAGAGTAAGAAAATCAATTGCCGGAACCTACACTTGTAGTAAAAATGAGAGAAATATGGGTTAGCACATAAAAATGTACTAAGTATGATGACCATGCAAAACACATGCTCTAAAAGATACATTTTGGTTAGAAACCATGCATGATGCCACTTTTTAGAAATATGATGAACAATAGCATAAGAGACCTCAAGTACAAATATTATCATCATACAAGTCATAACATCACATTTGAACAATATCGACATGTAACTCTCTCCCTTCACATTTTGCCTTCCCCTCAAGTAACCCTCATGCTATACCTTGTGCAATATTTGAATAGCATCCCATACTACCATCCACACCAAGTTACAACATTAAGGTAACCAAAAGTGAACTTACCATACAACCTTTCCATTTCCAATAACACTCATATAGAAGAAAACTAAACCTTTAACAAGTTGTTTCATCACATAAGAACCATCACCTAAGACGACCCGTAAGCCATACTTGTGCAATTTGCAAGTAGCATCCCATACTATTACTCACACTAACTACTCCTTTAAAGTCACCATAGGCAAGGCACATTCAAATACAATAAGTCATAACAAGGAAGTAACTCATAATACAATCAAAGTATAGCATGCATCATTACATTAGACATTCAAATCAACATTATTTATTAGCTTCATTTAAAGGAACTTCATAAAATAGTCATTAAGAATTAAAGAACTCACTATATACCTCTTGAAGCCTACTCGTGCCATGTATAGATAGCATCCCATATGTAACACCCCGACGTTTCAAAACGTCTAAATTAACTCGTACCTTCGTGGAAAGACAAAGAGAGTTAGTAATACATTAAGAATGATGTGGTATGTAATATTTTAAGTGTTCAAGGGTTGTATCTCAAGTTATGAAGGAAGGTAAATCACAAAACAAAAGTTGGCAAAAGTTATCGTAGGTTCCTTTCTAAAAAGTTTCTCTGAAATTTGGGTCAAATGTCTCGGAAGTTTTCTCCCAATATATAAATATTTATGGGGCCCACAACCCATTAAATTAAATTTCTACGAGTGTAGTTCCCAACGCAGCAAATGGTTTGTTCATACAACTTCAGAATAGAGAGATATTTGCGTTTTTGCGAGACTGCGCAAGCAGGCACGTGAGGTGGGTCCCCTAAGTTGGTGGAAGCTTCTAAGATAGCATCTTCTTCATTTTTCTTCATTCAAACTCGTACGAAACCCATGAAAATCAGAGAAATTCTCCTCAAGTCATCCTTTTGTGTTCATAATCTCTTCTTGTCTCCTTATCAAAAATTGACTTACTTCGCTAGCTTATCATTTTGGTATAGTTTTCATGTTGAATTGATCGGTGTAGCTCCATAAAGGCTGTGGCAGAAGAGTTTTTTTGGTGGTTTGATTTTATTTAAGTGTTCTGGGCATGTAAAGAAAGTGTTGTAATGGTGCGGATAGAGGTATTTTCAGCATAAATTGTAAAGGAAAAGGTATGTTAAGGCTATTCCCTTCGTTTGGCATATTTCCTTAGATCTTTGGAGTGATATAAAAGGGTAGGTAATGTTGGTGATCTTGTAGATGTAATTGTTAATGGTTGGCTGATTGAGTGGTTATAAACCCTCATTATACGGACTCATAATCTGTTAAGAACGACCCTGAGTTAGGAAAGACTTGGAAACTATATATATATATATATCCCAACGAACGGAATAAATGAGTGAACAAGCACCGAAAGGTGTGCGTTAGTGAAACGAATAGCTCAGTCCTAGCGGACAGGACTGTCTTCGTTCGGTTCGGCAGAAGAAAGCCGAGAAAACAAACAAATAGGAAGAGCACTATGCAAGCTTATAATTAAGCAAATATATAAAAGCTATCACCACCTCAAGCAGTAAAACAAAGTCGTTATGGCTATGTTACTAACATAGACAACCATGAATGGTATTCATTGACAGGAGTGACCGCTTTCTAGTCGTAGTTGGTACCGCCCCATATATGTATAAATATATTATTTATAGTTAAATTGCTCACCTTTAGCTTATTTAACTGTTTGATGTTTCCCTTGGGGTTATTGTGGTTAGCTGTTGAGCTATGAATAGCATATGGGGGTTATAATGTTTTCTAATAGGACTATGTTATTTCCTAAGAGGGCTATGTGTTGCCCACGGAGCTATATTGATGCTAAAGAGTGTTATGTGTTTCCTACGGGGTTATTTTGACGCCAAAGGGGGCTATGTGTTGCCTACAGGACTATGTGATGCAAAAGAGGGCTACGTGCAGCCCTCAGAGCTATGATGTTGCCTAAGAGAGCTATGTGCTGCCTACGGGGCTATATCGTTGCCAAAAAGGTCTATGTGACCTCTTACAAAGACAAGGGGCTATTGATAGGGTTATGTAGATTGATTTGGCACCTTCTAGGCTTATGGGGGCCTAGGTAGGTGGTATGTTGTTTGCACCTACCGAGCTTATGGGGACTTGGTTACGTTGTTGTTTGATCCTTATTGTATTTTTTTAGATTCAGTAGTGGGTTAGTATACTTATCTAAATTTGATTTCCTTACCTGATTGCTTTTGGTATATTATGATACTTACTCATTTAGTCTATAGCCTTTCATACTCTGTACATTATTTTGTACTGACGCCCCATTGCTTGGAGGCGCTGCATTCATGTATGCAGGATGCGATAGACGACCATGTAGACATCCTGCATGGTAGGATTGACTTCTATCTGGTTAGATAGCCCCTTTCCTCCGGAGCTTCCAGAGTTGGAAGGTTTGTTAGCTTTTGTTGTATATATTTTTATTGGTAGGCTGGGGACATGTCCCGCCAATCTTTACTACTCTTAGAGGCTTGCAGACTAGTGTGTGGGGTGTACATCTACGTTATGGCCATGTTGGCCTAGTTTGTTGGTTTGTTGATGCTTGTTAGCTGTTTAATGTATTGTATTGATATATACCTTCTTTCAGTTTCGCTATAGAGATCATGGTGGCCTCGATGGCCCAATCAGGACTTTTGTGCTAGTTGGCTATTTCTTTATATGAACTCTTGGGAGTAGCTGTTTCTTTTATAGATCTGTTGACAGAGGCCTTGCCGGTCGAGGGCTTAATTTTAAGCCAAGATATACTTGTTTGTTTTCTTGATTGTGTGTGGCTGACATGCGCTAGTAGCAAATGGTTCAACAGAGTTGGCTCAGGACTGGATTCTGGCATTAGGATCCAGTTGCGCCCCTTGACTTTGGGGCATGACACCATACTACTGCCCACACTTCATAGAACTCCTCAAGAAACTATAATGCACATCTCACATGATGGGAATAAGCATTTAACCGACATAGACCACGAGAGCTAGATCATGGAATCCAGCGTCATGTAACCACATATTGTAGAAGGTGGTTTACTTGCCTAAGGAAGACCGGTATTTAGCTTAAGTGGATCCACTAGCTATCCTATGTGGGCACATAATCAAGGGAAACAAAGATTGCTATTAGATACTCCACCTCAACTCACGTGAAGGCATCCATTTCAAGAAATTGCTACTAGAAACCCCACCTCAACTCACGTGAGAGCTTCCAGCTCATTCAATATCCTCTCAGTGCTTAGCCTACATTCCCATAGAGTACTTTAGCATTCATTACATTAAGGGATAAGAGATTGATACTAGACACCCCGCCTCAACTCACGTGAGGGCATCTATCTCAACCCAACATTCATTCATTAGATAACTCATAGATTCAAAGATGAGAATGACCTTTCATCTAAGAATCCCATTATCGTTCATTAGTGTAAGATCAAGAATATCCTTTCAATCAACACATCATTAGAATTCATAAGAGTACAATTGAGAATAGCCTTTCAATAAATACTTTATCATTAACATTATCATTAAACCTCATTCATTATTCATTCAAGAGTGTGTGTGTGTATGTGAGAATAGCATTTCACATAATCATCATTACTCACAAGTGTTAATAGAGAGATAAAATTCATTCCTAACACAATTATCTTCTCGACATGATCATAATTAATTCATCTAGATCACACACACATCATATCACAATTATACATAGTAAATAAACACCTCCACCTTTCAAGTGGATCAACATCTAATTCACAAATCTAATTCAACAAGAAATTGATCATCTCTTGCCCTTCAAGGGTGATACCTCCAAATCACCAACACACAAACAATATACTACAATTAGGGCATGGGTAATGATATACTTCAATAATCTAAAGCGATTTAGGCAAATTCGAATCACATAGATTCATTATCAACACACCCACTTCATAAAAGCACAGTTTAGGAATTAAGAGAAATCATGGGTTCATTGAGTATTTTCATCATAAATCCTCAATTAAACATCAACACAATCAATATATTCCATTAGAAACCATTTGACATCGTTTGTAGAAAGAACCCATGAGATTGAGTAAAACTCAAGGTTTTTCACGAACTTGAAAACTTTGAAAAGTTCTTTGAAATTGATTCTAGGGTGAAAGCTAGCACTAGATGAAGGATCACCATACCTTTGCTAAGATTACCCAAGACGTTTGATGAAGAAACCACCTTGAATCCAAATCCTAGCTCCCACTTCTTCTTCTTCTTCTTTGGGAATTTCTAGAGAGAGAAATATTTGAGAGGAGTGTTTCATATTGATTCTATTTGGAGTGACTTAAAATGAAAGGATTTAGGTCTGAAAGGGTTTTATAGTTGCTAGGAAAGGAATAGAATAAGGTAAACTCAACTTAGGAAAAGAACAAAGGACCCACCAAGTCTTAACTTATAATTATTCCCCTTGCATGTCTTAGCTCGCCCTTTGGACACTTGGGCTCGCCAAGTACACTAGGCGACTCACCAGGTGAACCATTGGCTCGCCCTTTGTTCCAATGAGCTCACTAAAGGGGCAGTAGACTTAGGCGATCTAGAGGGGGTAAAGGTGACACGCCAAGCTGGTTTGCGAGCTAGGAGTTAGCTCGCCCTTTGGTCCAGTATCTAAGCCAAGAAGGCAGTCCACTAGGTGACCATAAGGGCATAAAGGCGACTCGCCAATTACATTGGGTGATCAAGTATCTAGGCCAAGAAGGCAGTTGCTTGCACCCTAGGCTTCCTCTTTGCTCAAGTTAGGTTCCAAAATAGCCTATACATCAACCTAAAGTCACACTAACCCACACATCAAGGCTCTAGTTCAACCTATCATTTTCTGAGTCATTATAAAAAAGGTGCCCTTAGCCTACCGATTCAAGTTACATCAATTAAGATAGTTCTTTAATAACACATGAAAGGGGTGCCCTTAGACTACCGATTGAAGGTACTTCATTAGAATAGTTGTTTAACTACACATGAAAGGGTGCCCTTAGCCTACCGATTCAAGGTATAACAATCAAGAAAGCTCTTTAGATCATGCGTGAGCAACTATCACCATCCATGATCATTATTATTCTTAGATTAAATTAGGTGAGAAAAAACGTTTAACCCTAGAATCATCATTATGTGAGAAAAGCTTTCACATCATGTTCATTATGTGTTAATGAGAATATCCTTTCAATCATCACAAAATAATATTGATACATAAGTGTGTACATGAGAATAATCATCCAACAACACAACAACTAGATCATAATCATATTCACTTTACTCTCAAAGTGTTCTAAAAACATATACATAGACCTCATAATCATGCATAATTCTCATACTTTGTTCTTCAAGGACCATAGATCACATTCAATCAACACATCAAGAGTTACTACAATAGACAGGGATAATAACATGATTTGAATAACTCAATTACTACAAGCATAATCTTATAATATTCTTCTATAATCAACAAACCCACATCACAAAGTCATAAGTTGGGAATATGGGGATTTCATGGATTCATGGGAAATTTCATCATAAAACCATAAAATAATCTTCAATTCAATAATTATATAACGTAACTAAATCATAAAAATTGTTTTTGAAAGAATCCATGACTTAGAGTCAAAACCTAGTTTTTAGGGATATTCTAACTTTAAAATTGAGAGTTTGAGGGCTCGATGGATGAAAACTATCCATGGATGAAGGAATACCATACATTAGCTATGTATATCCACGAAATTGAGAAGAAATCCCATGCTCTTTGAAACCATAGGCTCCAATTTCCATCTTCCTCTTCCTTCAGTTTTCTAAAGAGAGAATTTTTTAGAGAAGATGAACTTTTGAGATTTGATTTGGGGTTTTCGAAATAATGGGGTGAATGGGTGTGTTTTTACCTAAAATGACTTATATAGGTGAATAAAATAAGGCAAAATGACCCTATTTAATAACTATTTTAATTGGAATTACCTAAAATAACCCCCACTTTAAAATGGGGTGCTAGAGAGCACACCTATGTTCACGAGCCGTCAAGGGAACCACAACCAATGGTAGTGCATGTGGTCCCTTGACCAGTATCCATGTTGACTTGGCATCCCCCTCACAACGTGAAGGCAACCCCACAAGCCTTCCCATAGGTCGTGGTCGTCACCACGAGCCGTGAAGTGGCTCATGAAGGGGAACCTTCTTGGGGCAGTATTTAGGAGGATACTGCCTCATCACCACGGGTGGTACCATGGGGCATGGTGTCCACCACGGTCCGTGAAGACCCATGTGGTCATCGTGGGCAGTGTCTTGGACAATTTTGGCAGCCTTGGCCCTCTTGCCATGGCCCTCACCCAATTCCCTTGGCCCTTGCCCATCATTCTTTACGTTAACCCTCACGTTTAGCTCTAGTTTTAGCCTACTAATTTCAAGGGAGTTACATTATCTCCCTGTAAAGACCCTAAAAATGAATAAGTGAAACTAGAGCCTAACGTGTGTGTTAGTTGGTGTGAGGTTTGAGTGAGGTTTCAGGTTGTGGAATGTTGTCCCTAGCCGTGGTTTTGAGGTTAAGGGGTCAAACATCAAGGTATGAATCCCCAAGTACCACCCTAGGGGTCCTTGAGGAGGACCCTAAATCTAACCCCAAGGCTGCCCCGATTGATGAAAGTTGGCAAAAAAAAAAGTTGGCAAAAAAGGGTAACCTACGGAAGGGGTCCACACCCGGTTGGTCCATCCACACCTCGTGGATGGCCTCCATAGGTGAAGGACCCCCAAAGCAGGCCACAACCACAAACAACAGAGGGGACAGTACGGTCCATGACCCCATCCACGGTCTGTGGATGGGGGTTTCGTGAATGGCTACAGTTTTCTACCCAAGTCGGCCAAGCCAAGGGTTGTTTGGTAAATTCCTCCCTTGGGTAGTTAAATGTTTGGACGGTTATTTTGGGTTTATTAACATATTTTAAGAGTATTAAAAGTGTTAAAACTTATTTTAGATTTCATTATTCAAATTCCTCAAATCAACCCCCGCCCCCTCCCCCGAAGTCTACTCTCTAGAAACTCCACTGGAGATCAAGGTCAAGTTCAAGCTAGGGTTGGGGATTTCAAGGTGTTTCTTCTTCAATTTTTGTGGGGAATCAATATCAAGGTATGGTAGTCTTGATCCTTGTCTATTTTTCCATTCAAGGAGCCAATTCAAAGAATATTTCAAATCATGAAAATCTAGGTTTTCACACAATCTCATGGGTTCTTTCATCAAATATTTTCAAATGGTTTCTAATGAAAAATTATGATTGTTTTGATGTTTAATTGATGATTTATGATAAAAATACTCTATGAACTCATGAATTCTCTCAATTCTTAAAAACTTCAACACAATCATTCCTTAGTAGCTCGTTGCTACAACTTCTATTTAGCTCGTTGTTTTGAATCAATAATTCCTCCAAAGTCATTGCTAGTACGTTTAATACAGTTACTGCTTTACCTTAGGCCTCAATTAGCAACAATTGTACCTTTTGAAGTGGGTTTGATGATTATTAATGAATGTTGATGGATTATACCTAAATTGATTTAGATTGTTGAATTGAATCACTATTCATGCCAAATTGTATTACTTAGAGGTTTGTTGGTGACTTATTATCATGGCCTTGAAAGGGAAAGTGATGACCTAATTTCATGTTGAGTTAGAATTATGCTTGAGCTATTGATCCACTTGAAAGGTGGAGGTGTTGACTTACTTTGTATATTGATTAATTTGAAAGGTGGAGGTGTTCACTTATTATGTACATTGTGATCATGGCCTTGAAGGCACAGTATGAGTAATTGATGTATTATATATGAATGTGATGTGAAGGATATGCATGGGATTTCAATGATCGAATGATGATCTTGTCTAGAATGTAAATATGTTATTATTGAAAGGCTATTTCTCAATTTGACACTCATGAATGAATAAATGGTTAATGTATGAATATGATGTGAATTATATGTGAATGAGTTAAAATCATGTTTAGAAGGCAACTGTATGAATGATGAGGCTATATATGAAAGGCTATTCCCACATACTCACACACACTCATGAATGACTAATGAATGAAGTTCTATGATAATTTTAATGATTTTTTAGTCTATTGAAAGGCTATTCTTAATTGTACTAGAATGAAAAGACATGTTGTGAAAGGACTTTCTCACAATGTGGGATTCTTAGGTGAAAATCTATTCTCATCTTTGAATCTATGAGCTTTCCAATGAATGAATGTTGGGATGGGATGGATGCTCATTCAGGAGTTGAGGGGGAGTATCTAGTAATAATCCCTATATCCCATTTTAGTGAAAGTTGGGTTTGGGATAGATGCTCAACCGTGAGTTGAGGCGGGGTATATAGTAGCAATCCCTTATCCCATAATAAACTAAAGTAATGAATGTAAAGTACTCCATAGGTAATAATTCCAAGCATCAAATGGATATGAATTGAGGTGGATGGTCATCCATTTGTTGAGGCGGGGTATCTAGTAGCAACCTCTTGAGATGGATGCTCCACCGTGAGTTGAGGTGGGGTATCTAGTAGCAATCTCTCTATCCCTTAACTATGTGCCCACATAGGTCTAGCTAGTGGATCAACTTAAGCGAAAGAACAATGGTCCTACCTTAGGCAAGTAGGATTCCCTTATTCAGTGAGGATTACACCGGGATTCCATGTCAAGCTCTCATGGTCTATGTCGGTTAAGGCTTACACACAAAAAGAATGTTAATGAACTATGGCTTCTCAACAACGCACTACTTAGTGTGGGTGGTGGTATGGGATGCCATCTATGCATTGCACAAGTAGGCTTTGAGAGAAGTTGTGGAGTGTTCCTTTATAATGCTAAATGAAATGAATGGGCTCTTATGATAATGCTAATGAAGAATGTTGATTTAATGTCTAATGAATGAAGGTGCTCTTAATGTAATGAAGTTAATGAAGAATATTGACTTATATGTTAAAATGTGAAGATGCATGCTATACTTGGATTGTATTATGAATTACTTCCTTGCTATGACTTGTTGAGTATGAATGTGTCTTGTCTATGGTGACTTCAAAGGAATACTTAGTGTGAGTAGTAGTATGGGATGCTACTTGCACATTTTACAAGTAAGACTTTGAGGTGTCTTAGATGTTGGTTTTAATGTGATGATGTGACTTATGTAATGTTTATTTCTCTTATATGATTTATTGTGTAGAGGTGGAAAGGTTGAATGGTAAGTTCACTTTTGGTAACCTTAAGGTGGTACTTTGGTGTGGATGGTGGTATGAGACGCTATCCATAAGTTGCACAAAGTATAGCTTGAGGGCTACTTCGGGTGAAGCCTTAATGTGAATGTAAACGTTTACATGATAATTATATGCTAATGCGATTTAAATAACTTGTATGTTTGTTGTGGTTGAATAATATGCCTCTGATGTTCATGTTCAGGAAGGTTTCACCAAAATGGCATATATCATGACTTTCAAACAAAGATGTCCTTTTTAAGCATGTTTTTGCATGGCTTCCATACTTAGTACATCTAATGTGCTAACCCATATTTCTTCTCCCTTTCTACCAAAGTTTAGGGTTTGGAGATATTGGTGTTCTATGCTTTATGAGTAGGTTTCTAAGGTGCTTAAAGATGAAGACTTGGTGAGTGCTCATAGTCTCGAGGACAATACCCACTTTGTTCCTTTATGTCTTTTAGTTTTGTTAAAGCTTTTGTATGGGCTAAGTCCCAATGTTGTATTCAAAGTATTACATGGTTTGAGACATAGTATATAAAGTCTAGAAAGTCTTCCGATTGCTTTCTATGAAACATGTTTTTGATAGTAAAGAAAAGTTTTAAATTCCTCTCTATTTTCCTTATGTTCTTATGTTCAACAATGCTTTGAGGCTTGTAATAGACCCCTTCAGGGTCGAGTATGCCGTGTTACGACTAGGGAGTGCTCTTGGGTCGTGACAAACATGGTATCAGAGACCAAAATTTTGGAATGGTCTTACGATGTCTCAAACAACATCTACTAGAGTCTTGTTCATAATGTGAAGCGTGTCACATTATGAATAGGAGGCTATTGGGTGGTAAGAATATTTTACTTCTTCATTCTTCAAGTCGTGCCATAGAGTTTAACACTGTAGTGTCTTTCCCTTATTCCTTGTGATGGTCTTTAGAGTGTGACTAATTGAAAGGTGTATGCTAGAAGGGTAGAAAGAGAGAAAAGGTTGGTTGTGAAACCAACTTTGGCAATGTGACATGATAGAGGTGAGATGGAAGATTGTGATGTTGACTTTTGTATGAAGGGGTTGTTTATGGTTATTGGTGATGTGGGTAGAAGGTTATGATGAGTTTTGAGGTATGTTGATAGAGTTGATGAATAGTTTTATTTAAGTGATGCCTTGAGGTATTGAGAGAGTAGACTTCTCTAAGAGAGGTAGAAGTGTAATTCACCTTGGTGTAGAATCACCTTGGGTGATGAGTGTGAAGATTTAGTGATGTTTTTCTCCGACCCTAGAATGGAAACAAGTGAAGCTTAAAAGAGCTAGTATAAGTTTTCTCCCAAGTAGGGGATAATGTGCCTAGATGGTGAGACCTTTGAGTGTCCTTGATGTTCATGAGTTAGGCTTGATTGAATTTCTCACCTTATGAGGTGTAGTGAGTTTGAAGAGTTTAGACCCGGTGTGGTAGAATCATATGAGGAACTTCCTAGTATAAAGGCACCGGTATGTTGATGGTTTCTTGTAAGTTGTGAATGTCTTGTTCAGTTTCCTTTTTTGGGTTCATGTTAGACTTAGTTGGGTTTACTCCTAAGTGGGGGATGGTCTGTTGAGTAGTAAGGTTGTTGAGAGTTATGATATCCTTACCTCTTTCTTTATGTGCCTATTCAAGCCTAACACAAAGAGTTCTTTCTTGGCTTGTGTCATGTTGTGGAGTCATGTGAGATATTGTGTTTCCATTGTCTCCTTATGTTATGCATGTTCTAGTGGAATTCTTGTTTGAATAAGAAAATGAGTTTTTATGAATTATGTTCCTCATGTTATTGAGCATTTAGTATGAGTTGTCTATATGCTTAATGAGGTTAAATGTTGAACATGTCTATATGTTCTTTTACGAAGAAATGCATAATGTGTCTAGTGATGTT
This sequence comes from Solanum piurae, assembly GCA_029582685.1. Taxonomy (NCBI): domain Eukaryota; kingdom Viridiplantae; phylum Streptophyta; class Magnoliopsida; order Solanales; family Solanaceae; genus Solanum; species Solanum piurae. The sequence goes on along the minus strand of JAJOOO010000647.1, from coordinate 9,789 downwards.
ATGATGAGCATGAGATGATTTGGATAAGGAAGTTCCTCCAATGAAATGAGAATGTTGAAGTCTTCGTACATAATGAGTTTGTAGATGTCGTTCCTACTTGCTAGTATTTCATTGAGTGTGTTTGATGTGGAGTTGAGGTTTCCTCCTAGTTTTGTGCATTGTGTTTAAGGTTGCATGCTTTTGGGCTGCTTATTGGAATCGTTATCCCCTTTATGTGTTTTAAGTGTCATTCGAGGACGAATGTTCCTAAGTGGGGGATAATGGAACGACCCTAAAAACGAATAAGTGAAATAGAGCCTAAAGTGTGTGTGTTTGAGTTGGTGTGAGGTTTGAGTGAGGTTTCATGTTATGGAATGTGGTCCCGATCCATGGATAAGCGGTTTAGGGGTCAAACATCAGGGTACGACTCCCCAAGGACCACCCTAGGGGTCCTTGAGGAGGACCCTAAGTATAACCACCAAGGTTGCCCTAATTGATGAAAGTTGGCCAAAAAGGGCAGACCTACGGAATGTTTGGACTGTTATTTTGGGTTTATTAATATATTTTAAGGGTATTAAAAGTTTTAAAACTATTTTAGATTTCATTATTCAAATTCCCCAAATCAAAACCCCTCCCCTCCTAAAGTTTTCTCTATAGAAACTCCATTGGGGATCAAGGTCAAGTTCAAGCTAGGGTTGGGATTTCAAGGTGTTTCAAATTCAATATTCATGGGGAATAAATAGAAAGGTATGGTAGTCTTGATCCTTGTCTAATTTTCAACTCAAGGAGCCAATTCAAACAAGATTTCAAATCATGAAAATATAGGTTTTCACTCAATGTCATGGGTTCTTTCATCAAACGTTTTGAAATGGTTTCTAATGATAAATTATGATTGTTTTGATATATAATTGAAGATTTATGATGAAAATAATCGATGAACCCATTAATTCTCTCGATTCACTAAATTGTACCTTTTGAAGTGGGTTTGATGATCATGACTGAATGTTGATGGATTATAGCTAAATTGATTTAGATTGTTGAATTGAATCACTATTCATGCCAGATTTTATTAGTTAAAGGTTCGTTGGTGACTTATGATCATGGCATTGAAAGGGCAAGTGATGACCTAATTTCATGTTGAGTTAGTATTATGCTTGAGCTATTGATCCACTTGAAAGGTGAAGGTGTTTACTTACTTTGTATATTGATCCACATGAAAGGTAAAGATGTTCACTTATTATGTACATTGTGATCATGTCCTTGAAGGCATAGTGTCAGTAATTGAAGTATTATCATGATATTGTATATATGAATGTGATGTGAAGGATATGCATGGGATTTCAATGATCGAATGATGATCTTGTCTAGAATGTAAATATGTTATCATTGAAAGGCTATTTCTCAAGTTGACACTCATGAATGAATGAATGGTTAATGTATGACTATGATGCCAATTATATGTGAGTAATCCTTATGAATGAGTTATAATCATGTTTAGAAGGTAATTGTAAGAATGATGAGGCTATGTGTGAAAGGCTATTCTGACATACTCACACACGCTCATGAATGACTAATGAATAAAGTTCTATGATAATGTTAATGAGTGTTGAGTCTATTGAAAGGCTATTATCAATTGTACTCTAATGAATGAAAAGACATGTTGTGAAATGACTTTCTCACAATATGAGATTCTTAGGTGAAAGGCTATTCTCATATTTGAATCTATGAGCTTTCCAATGAATGAATGTTGGGATGGGATGGATGCTCATCCGGGAATTGAGGCGGAGTATCTTGTTACAATCCATGTATCCCATATTACTGAATGTTGGGTTTCGGATGGATGCTCAGTCGTGAGTTGAGGCGGGGTATCTGGTAGAAATCCTTTATCCCATAATAAACTAAATTAATGAATGTAAAGTACTTTGTGGGGAATAATGCCAAGCAGCGAATGGATATAAATTTGGGTGGATGCTCATCCGTGAGTTGAGGCGGGGTTTCTTGTAGCAACCTCTTCAGATGGATGCTCAATCGTGAGTTGAGGTGGGTTATCTAGTAGCAATCTCCATATCCCTTAACTATGTGCCTACATAGGTCTAGCTAGTGGATCCACTTAAGCTAAAGAACAATGGTCCTACCTTAGGCAAGTAGGAATCCCTTATCCGGTGAGGGTGACACCGGAATTCCATGTCAAGCTCTCATGGTCTATGTCGGTTAAGGCTTACTCCCACAAAGAATGTTGATGAACTATGGCTTCTTAAAAATGCACTACTTAGTCTGGGTGGTGGTATGGGACGCCATCTATGCATTGCACAAGTAGGCTTTGAGATAGGTTGTACTGTTCCTTTATAATGTTAAATGAAATGAATGGTCTCTTATGATGATGCTAATGAAGAAGGTTGATTTAATGTATACTTAATGAATGTACTTTTAATGAAATGAAGTTAATGAAGAATATTGACTTATACCTTTAAATGTTAAGATGCATGCTATACTTGGATGGTATTATGAGTTACTTCCTTGCTAAGACTTGTTGAATATGAATGTGCCTTGTCTTTGGTGACTTCAAAGGAATACTAAGTGTGAGTAGTAGTATGGGATGCTACTTGCACATTGCACAAGTATGACTTAGAGTTGTCTTAGATGTTGGTTTAAATGTGATGATGTGACTTATGTAAAGTTTATGTCTCTTATATGCTTTATTGTGTAGAGGTGGAAAGGTTGAATGGCAAGTTCACTTTTGGTGACCTTAAGGTAGTACTTTGGTGTGGATGGTGGTATGGGACGCTATCCATACATAGCACAATGTATATCTTGAGGATTACTTGGGGTGAATGCTTAATGTAAAGTAAAGGTTACATGATGATTATATGCTAATGTGGTTTAAATGACTTGTATGTTGGTCGTGTTTGAATTTTATGCCTCTTATGTTTATGTTAATGAAGGTTTTACCAAAATGGCATATATCATGACTTTCAAACAAATATGTCCTTTTTAAGCATGTTTTTGCATGGCTTCCATACTTAGTGCATCTAATGTGCTAACCCATATTTCTTCTCCCTTCTTACCAAAGTTTAGGGTTTGGGGATATTGGTGTTCTGTGCTTGAGGAGTAGGTTTCTATGGTGCGTGAAGATGAAGACTTGGTGAGTCATCATAGTCTCGAGGACAATACCCACTTTGTTCCTTTATGTCTTTTGGTTTTGTTAAAGATTTTGTATGGGCTAAGTCCCAATGTTGTATTCAATGTATTAAATGATTTGAGACATAGTATATAAAGTCTAGAAAGTCTTCCGCTTGTTTTTAATGAAAGATGTTTTAGATTGTAAATAAAAGTTTTAAATTCCTCTCTATCTTTCCTATGTTCCTATGTTTAAGAATGCTATGAGGCTTGTATTAAACCCCTTCGGGGTCGAGTATGTCGTGTTACGACTACGGGGTTCTCTCTGGTCGTGACACTCACCCTTGGGAACATTCATCCTCGAATGACGATTTAGACATCTTACGGAATTAAAGACTCAAAACTAGTAGCCCATCATGCATGAAATATCAAAATAATGCAATATTCAAAGGAGGAACCTTCAACACCATCTCAAACATAATCAATGCAACACCGGGAAGTAGGAACTACATCTAACAACCCATTATGCATAAAACTCAACATCTCACATTTTCATAGGAGGAACTACCTTCTCCAACTAAAAGCATATTGAACTTAATCCATGAAACCGTTAGGCCAACAACTCAAGAAAAGCATATATATGTAAGCCATTTTCATCAAGTCATCTCATGTAGTCAAATAGGCAACTCATACTAAATGAACTACTACATCAGGAATGTAAATCATGAAAACCCTTAGCTATGAATTTCCACTAAATTGGGAAGAAAACCCTTGCTCTTTGAAACCATAGGCTCCAATTTCCTTCTTTTTCTTCCTTGAGTTTTCTAGATAGAGAAATTTTGAGAGAAAATGAACTTTTGGGACTTGATTTGGTGTTTTGGAAATAATGGGGTGAATGGGTGTATTTTGAATTAAAATGACTTATATAGGTGTAGAAAAATAAGGCAAAACGACCTCAGTTATTAACCACCTAAATTGGAATTATCTAAAATAACCCCCACTTTAAAGTGGGGTGCCAGGGACCACACCTATGTTCACGAGCCGTCAAGGGAACCACGGCCCATGGTGGTTCCCGTGGTCCCTTGACCAGTAACCATGTTAACTTGGCATGCCCCCACAAGGTGAAGGCAACCCCATGAGCCTTCCCACGGGTCTTGGTCTTCACCACGAGCCGTGAAGTGGCTTGTGAAGTGGATCCTTTTTGGGGCAGCATTTGGGAGGCTACTGCCTCACCACCACAGGTGGAAACACGGGGCGTGGTGGCAACCATAGGTCGTGAAGACGCTCGTGGTCATGGTAGGCAGTGTGTTGGCCAATTTTGGCTGCCTTTGCCCTCTTGCCATTGCCCTCACACAATTCCCTTTACCCTTGCCCTTCACTTTTTACGTTAACCCTCACATTTAGCTCTAGTTTTAGCCTACTAATTTCCGAGGTTTTACATTCTCACCCAAAATGGACCAATGGTTAGAAGTTATTCTAATGATGAAGCAAGAGGCAATTACCCATTTTCTCTTTTTCAAAGACAAGAGACGATTACTCATGTCACATAATGTAAGGACAAGAGGCAATTACCCATGTTCCTTCATGAGCTAAGATGAATAGGATTAAGAACTATTCTGTGGAAATTAATCTTAGAACCGAGTGCACAAGTGGCGATAACACATGTCCCATATTTTTGTTCCAACATAGGATTTTCTAGATAGACATTAGGTAGTGGATCCACAATAGCTATAAGTTCATGGTCCTTAGCGTGGAAAGTAGGACAGTTCTTTTCAGTGTGGGGTACACACCGAATTCCATGTTGCTAGTTCACCTAGTCTTATATATCGGTTAAGGTTACTTCCCACAAACAAGTAAATTTATGATGACGAAAGGTTACTTCAAATAGTATTGTATGTAATTTTCAAGATGATATTCACTTGAATTGATCATGTTTTATGACTTGTGTTTTCTAACCCTTTTTTATGCAATGTTTTAGCTTGGTCATTGCATGTCACTAAAACTTCCTATTTTAGCATGATTTAAATGTTGCTATGCATGGCTATCATACTTGGCACAAATTTTGTACTAACACATACTATTGCCTACATTTCCCAAAATGAAGTGTGCGACAGTCAGGGTTCTAAGTTTTGTGGCTAGAGGTTGACTTGAGAGATTTGGATGTTTGGTGAGCCCTCATGCTTCGAGGATGGATGTTCATTTTTTTCAATCTTTTTTTATTTTAAGTTTTGGACATGATGTATGCACTAGGCCCAATTTCATTCTATTTTATTAGATGGCTATTAAGACAAACTGTTTAGACTTCCTCTTTACTTTTACAAAACTTTTGGGCTTTGAAATGTTATGGTTACCTATTTGTTCTATTTATTATGTTATGAATGCTAAGTGGCTTGTATGGAGACTTTCGGGGTCCTATATGCCATGTTACATCTAGGGTGTACCCCCGAGTTGTGAAAATCTTAGTTATCAAGGCACAAGGTTTAGGAGGTCCTCATATGTCTCATAAGCCTCATCGATTAGAGTCTTGTTCATGAGTTTCAAGCGCACCACATTTATTAATGAGAGGTTACAAGATGTTTAGATAACTCCACTTCTTTCACTACTCTAAAGTCATGCGATAAAGTCTAACTCTATTAGGTCTTTCTCATAATCCTTATCCGATACTCTACAAGATATGGCTACTCGAAGAGCTTATGCTAGAAGGAATATGAGGGATAATACGAAACAAGAAGCTCCTTCTCAAGCTCCTCAAGTTTCATTCGACCCTTTGGCCGAGCAAGTGACAAAATGCAGCGTTAATGGCTGCTTTTCAAGTATTGGCTCAAGCCATGATGGCCAAAGACAATAGGGAGGTTTTTGTTCCAGTGAAACCAAATGTGGGTATAACAACATCTAGAGTGAGGGACTTCACGAGGATTTATCCTCCAGAGTTTCATGGTTCTAAAGTTGAGGAAAATCCTCTAGAGTTTATTGATGAGGTTTACAAGGTGTTGATGAGTGATGCCGATGGAAAAGGTGGAGTTGGCCTGTTATAAATTTAATGGTGTTGCTCAAATATGGTACAACCAATGGAAATAAGGAAGACCGGAAGATGCGGGTCCTCTTGATTGGAAAAAGTTCAAAGTTGCTTTACTTGATAAGTTATTCCCCCTTGAGATGAGGGAGGCAAAGGTGTTTGAGTTCATTATCCTTCGTCAATGAAGTATGAGTTGAAGGAGTATTCTTTGAAGTTCACACAATTTTCTCGATATGCTCCCACAATGGTTGTCGATCCTAGGGAAAAGATGAGTAAGTTTGTTTCTGGTGTTTCCAAAATGGTAGTTAAAGAATGTCGTACCTCCATGCTCGTTAATCACATGGACATTTTTCGTCTCGTTGTTCATTCTCAACATATTGCATAGGAGAAACTTAGGAAAAGTCTAGGGAGGCAAAGAGGGCTAAAACTGGTGATGGTAATTTCTTTCATGCAAGGTTTGATGGACATGGTCGTCCTAGATTTCGACAAAGGTTTTTCGGTCAAGGTTCCTCTAATGCTCTTACTAGGTTTAATGAAGAGAGAGTGTCTAACCCTAAACCTCAAGGAGGGAATGGTAGTGGTTTTTTATTGCCTACTTGTGCAAATTATGGAAGAAAACATCAGGGTAAACGTGTAGCGGGTTCCAATGCTTGTTTTGGTTGTGGTAAGATAGACCACATGATAATCTATTTTCCTTCAGGTGCTAGTAATAAGGGAGATAATCAACGAAGGAGTCAACCTAATCCTTCATCCCGTCCAACAGTTCGGGTCCAAATGCTGCCAAGTAAAATAGATTTTATGCATTTTTGACTTGTGGTGAGCAAAAGGGTTCTCCCGATGTGGTTTACGGTACGTGAAAGTCGATCAACTTGATGTTTATGCTTTACTTGATCCCGGGGCTACCTTGTATTCTGTGATACCATATGTATCTATGAGATTTGATGATCTTTCGGATGTGTTATTAGATCTTTTTTCTGTCTCTACTTCCGTTGGTGATTCTGTTGTGGCAAAAAGGGTCTATAAAAAATCTCTTGTTTCCTTGTCCCAAAGAGTTACTCTTGTTTATTTAGTAAAGCTTGATATGCTAGATTTTGATATTATCCTTGGTATGGATTTATTGCATTTTTGTTATGCTTCTATTGATTGTAGAACCTAAGTAGTCAAGTTTCAGTTCCCGATTGAGCCTGTGTCTTCGAGTGGAAGGGGGAAATACTATGCCTAAGGGTCAATATATCTCTTGTCTTAAATCTAGAAATATGATTTCTAAGGTTTGCATTTAACATCTAGTTAGGTTGAGGGATGTGATTCCAAATCCCCTACTCTTGAGTCGGTCCCCGTGGTTAATGAGTTTCTAGAAGTACAGTATTCAACCCGAACGGAAAATATATTTCGGTATCGACCTTCTTCTAGATACGTAGCCTATCTCTATTCCTCCTTACCAAATTTCTTCGAAATAACTAAAGAATTTCAAAGAACAATTAAAAGATTTGTTGCTTATGGGTTTCATTCGAGTGAGTATCTCTCCATGGGGTGCTCCATTTCCTTTTGTTAGAAAGAAATATGGTTCTCTTCGTATTTGTATTGACTATCATTTGTTGAACATGGTGACCATTAAGAGTAAGTATCCTCTTCCAGGGATAGATGATTTGTTTGACCAACTTCAAGAAGCGATTTACTTCTCTAAGGTTGACCTTCAGTCAGTGTATCACCAGTTGAGGGTGAAGGAAGATGACATTCCAAAGACGGATTTTTGAAATTTGTATGGTCATTATGAGTTTTTGGTAATGTCATTTTGTTTGAGTAATGCTCCGGCGAAATTTATGGATTTGATGAATAGGGTGTTTAGTGTAACGACCCGAGAGCACCCCCTAGCCGTTACATGCGACCTCTCGGAGGTCTTATACAAGCCTTAGCATTCATTCATCGCATAGATCATAAAAATCACTATGAATTTAAAACTTTTATTCAATAAAATCATAAGACTTCAAGAGTCATCAACATTTGAAAACATCAATACGCAAGCGGAACTACTAAGTCTCTTTAGCCAATCTTAGACAAGAACTTTAAACATACTAAGGGACACGGCCCTTTACAAATGGAATGAAACTTAAGTGTCTATTACAATGACTAAGAAACTTCTAAACATAGTCCTCGAATCTTGAGGGCATACCAAAGACTTGGAAGGGTGAAGCAATCCAAGCAACTCCAAAGAACAATCTCCTCCTAGTTACCACAACCTACACTTGTAGTAAAATAGAAGAAAGCGGTTAGTACAACACATGTACTAAGTACGAGGATATGCAAAACATTCTAAAAAGGACATTTGTTTGGAAGTTATGCTTTCATGCCATTTTTATAAAATCTCATGAACATCAACATAATAGGTACCTTACAAGTCACAACCAACGGTACAAAGTCATATGCTTCACAATACCTCATAAACATACATAACCCATTTACCTTTACCTTCTCGCCTTGGACCTCCACCTTAAGTAACCCCTACGAAATACTTTTGTGCAATGTATGGGCAACGTCCCATACCATAACCCACACTAAGGCACCACCTTAAGGTTACACAAAGTGAACTTACCATGCATACCTCAATATTCACCAATTAATCACATAAGACATATAAGCACATAACCCAACAAGTCACTTCATAAAACTAGAACACTCATGAAATGTCATCCCAAGACTCACCTAAGTGAGACATGGTGAGGCAGCCCATAGTACCTCTCCATACCACACCCAAGTGATCCTTAAGGCTACACAGGACAAGCTCCATTCACACCTCAACATAAATCACTCATTCAACTTAATGCATTTAGACAATTCCATTTACTAATAACATAAGATCATCACATACATTCAATTCAACATAAGCACTTACATTCAATTCAGTATGACTCACTTTCATATTAGCATGCTCAAAGACCAACATTTTCATTAATTAGCCCAAAAAGACACATTCATTCATTATCATTACTAAGACACACTAAGATCTCCCTTAAATGTCTACTTGTGCAATGTCTAGATGATGTCCCATTCCACCACCTATCCTAAGTAGTACACCATTAATAGAACCTAGTTCATTCATTCATTAATGTGGGGGAAGAGCCTTCACCGACATAGACCATGGAGCTTGACATGGAATCCCGGTAGTAACCCTTACCGGATGAGGGATCCCCACTTGCCTAAGGTAGGGTCATTCTTTTAGCCTTTACGTGGTAGAGACCACTAGCTAGTCCTATGTGGGCACATAGTTAAGGGTTAGAAGGATTGCTTCTAAGTACCCACATCTCAACTAACGAAGGGGCACCCATCTTAAGGGTTGCTACTAAATACTCACATCTCAACTAACGAAGGAGTATCCACCCATCTTTATATCCTCTCGGTGCTGGACATTACTCCCTCACGGATTTTGGACATTCATTTCATTCATTTATTTAGGGATAAGGATTGCTATTAAGTACTCTTATCTCAACTCACGAAGGAGTACTCATCCTAACCCAACATTCATTCATTTAGGGATAAGTATTTCTACTAAGTATTCTCATCTCAACTCACGAAGGAATACCCATCCTAACCCTCATTCATTCATTAAGGAAGCTCTTGGATTCAAAGATGAGAAAACCTTTCATCTAGGAACCCCATTCATTTAAAGGAGTACTTTATGA